>JASKGM010033096.1:0-24964 GCA_034509205.1 Ceratonia siliqua
ATAAACAAAAATTGTGTACAAAGTTCTTTGATGAGCATCAAGTTGTCCTAAATTCACAGTCTAGAAAAGGCGCACACGTTGAGACAGTTGATCTCAAATAAAATCTCTTATGACTTCTATTGTTCTTGTAGACTCTTGAGTTGCTTCTTCCCTTTATTTATCGTCTGTGTCATTTTCCTCTTGCGATTCCTGAATTATCTCTAGTTTCTCAAGAATGTCTATATTGGAATCCATTCGTCGTATGTAGTTATGAAGTGCAAATTATGCCTATATAATGCCAAATTGAGTTTAGGTCGTAGTTGGCATGTTTTGGAGTATCTCTCATCTGACTTTGCACACTCCAAATGTTCTTTTAATTTTACACCTCAAACTTGAATGTTAATAATTAAACACTTCATTCATGATCGAAATGGTGGAGCTTGCCTAAAGTTAGCAATATGATACCTATTGTTTTTATAAGGTCCTAAATATCCTTTGAAAGTAGGATATCCAGAATCCATCAAGTAATATTTGCCTAATAAAAAATGTTCATTGTGTTAGAAAAAAATTTAATATATGATGCCCACAAAAAATCATTAACAAAGTACAAGAACTAACCTTGAGGTGGCTGAAGATCAAAATGTGAATCAAGACTACTCAGAGTGTCTATGAAAATTCTTGAATCATGAGCTAAACATTCCCAACCTACTAGTGCATATGTGAAACAAAATTAAAATCACAAACAAGTAGAACATTTGTAGTAGTAATTCCCATTTCTTTCCATGAATTTAGGCATTTTATCTGGAGGAACATAAATGGCAATATAAGTGCAATCTACAACTCCAATGCAGTCTTTAAAATATGGCTAATACCTATTATCATATCTAATATAATAAGCAACATCCCTAAATATCGGATCATGTGATTTAATAATTTGTCTACCCATTTTCCCAACATATTTCAATACACAGTGGAATTGTTGAGACATTGTTTCTCCATAATGCTGAGATATTTCTTGCATTTCCCTACTGGATGAGCCATGGCCTAGGATATACAAAAACATAACAACAATCTCATCTTTGCTAAGGTTGTTTGTTCTTCTAAATCCATACTTCTCAATCAAGTCCTTGACCAATGCTTTGAATACATATTACCTCATCCTAAATTGTTCAAACAATCGTGTGAGGTTTCCTCTTTTAAATTCTTCCAACCATCCAGAACCTATAAGGATTGATGTCCTCGTTGGAGTCTTATTAAAATACTTAATTCTCATGCAATGGCAATAGTGGTAACATGTCTAAACTATAGATATTCATTGATCGAACTACTTGAACTAGCATAATTATTTGTGTCCGAAGTAATAGTGTTATGTGGTGTACTACAG
This sequence comes from Ceratonia siliqua, assembly GCA_034509205.1. NCBI lineage: Eukaryota > Viridiplantae > Streptophyta > Magnoliopsida > Fabales > Fabaceae > Ceratonia > Ceratonia siliqua. Next base: position 1,364 of record JASKGM010033096.1, read on the forward strand.
CTAGCCTCACTATCAGTGTTTGAGAATGGAATCATCCTGTGCAAATAAACACAAAAAATATTAGTCTACAGATGAACATTCGATGATACAAATAGATAAAAACATTGTGCAATCTCATTATAAATCATACAAGAACTAATACTCGATATAACAATTATTCATCTAATCATAAAACATAAAAGGGGGTTGTTAAGATATTCTTGAATAAGGATACTCCAAAGTAGCTTTTTAATCTTTTTAATTTTTGTTTTGTAATTTTGTAATTTTTTTATAATTTTTATTTTAAGAAATACTTTAAAAAAATTTTAAAAAATCAAAAATATTCTATAACACAAGTATTAAAAAATAATTCAAAATACAAAGTAGAAAAATAAAGAAGAACTTCTTTTTTATTTTTTCAAATTTTTTTATGTTCTTTAAATTATCTTAAAATAAAATTATAAAAAATTATAAAATTACAAAAAAAATTAAAAAGCTGCTTTAGAGTACCCCAACTCCAAAGCAGCTTAGAAACCCCTAACATAAAAACAATCCAACATCAACTAAGCTATCAAAGAAAAAAAAAAAAAGACCAATCCAATCCAACCACACAAAAGTGTTCCTACTTACTATATTGAAAATTACATTAAAATCATTTATAACGACTAACTTCTTCCCATGAGAAGCAGTCGAATTAAGCTAAAACACGATCAGGATGGGATTCCATGAGATGAACAAATGCCTCCCTGTTTGTTTTCTTTGCAAATACTTTCATGGCCAAAAAGTATTTTTGATCCCATCCATTTAATCCAGGGACAGCCTCCAATAATTTGAAACATTTGGTTATACTGGCAGGATCATCTGGTATTGTAGCCATAGTTCGTTGAGACATTTGCTCCATATTATCTAGAATTTGATCCAGTGAGTGTTGCAGTGAGGCACCCTAACTCCTTCTAGCTGAACTCATTGTCCTTTTCCTCTTGCCTTGATTGTTGTTATGTTGACTTTGTCCCTCATTGACCAGATGCGCAGATTATTCAACACTATCCCCGTGGCTATCTACAACCGAAGCCTCATTAGAAGGAGCATCTTGTTTCTCATGTTGTTCCTCTTCTATTGGATCATTTATGCTAGGAGGCCTGAAAACATAAGTGCCAGTAGCAACAACATCTCGGAAGCATCTTTCCATCATAGTCAGGAATTTTGGACCCTGATCCTTCCATTGCAAATATTCTGGATTCTCCTATAATAAAAAAGTCAACAAACAATTTAGTAAATAAATTATTTAATTACATATGAGATGTCTTTTAATGGAATTTAACCAAAACATACATTTCCCTTAGTCTCCCACCACTGTGGTGTTACTACTACAGTCTACTTAATTTGATCCCATCCTAGCCTAGTCTCTTTATCTATTAGCCTTGCCCATAATCCAAATTTTTGTTTCAAACCATCCCATCTATTTTTCAGTTGTTTCTTGTCATAATTCAGACTCGTCTGCCTATGGAACTTTTGAACAACATTAGCCCATCCTTCTTTAGTAAAGTGTGTGTGAGGCCTATTCTTAACTTCTATCTCCTTAATATACCCTTCAAGATGGCCTAATATTTGAATAATTCATTTTTCCTTCACCATTGCCTGAGATACATTGTCTGTATCATCCACTGTAGGACTTTTGGTAACTTTGATGACATTCTAAACTTAAAATCATATTTCACAACAAGCTACATTGCATAATCATCCATTGGCCAAAAAATGACAATCATCATCTAAATAACTCCATAAATAATATTTGTATAGTCAAGAATTCACCACAACATTGCAAAAAAGGTCTATAATCATAAACTTAACTTATACACAAGCATCAAATTTCAGGGCATTATGTTTTGAATAATAAATTTATAAACTTCTACTCAAACATGAGATCACTTGAAGTTGTAGTTGTTTACTTTAAAGTTTTTAAGTTCTTCGGACTAATGTGACAATCCTACCATAAGGAATATAAATTTCTTGCTTCTTAGTCACTGCAAACTACAAATCAAATTCAGGTATTGAAATAAAAATATCATAAGAATACTTAATGTATATATATTACATACATGTTATTCTAGAAGAAACAAAAGCAATTAATGAAAAGCCAACTAGTTAGATTATCAGTTGGAAGGATTGCTGCTGTTGTGTCTTTGCACCAAATGGAGATGCGGAATAATCCTTTGAGGATAGTGTAATACACGCCTTATAATTTCAATTTCTTTTATTTTTCACAGTCTTTATCAATATTTTTCCAACAATATCAAAGAATTATTATCTATGGAGACTGCAAACAACAACACTCCACCTATAGTTGATTAGCCTTCCGCTTCAGCTATTCCTCCTATTTTTGCTTATGTTTCTGTACCAGTTCTTCCTTCCTCCTTGCACCATGTCAAGCCATTTCCTGATATCTCAAAAATAGAGATATTTGATGGAAACAATTTTAGGAGGTGGCAAGAAATGGTGTTCTCCATCTTATATGTTCATTGAGTTGCATTTGCTTTGACCAAAGCAAAGCCTAAAGCTGAATCTGCCAATGCAAATAAAATAGACCATTGATTCATGCAAATAAGGTTTTTAGACATATAATTATTAGTACTCTTTCTAACAAATTACTTGATGTCTACTATCCCTACAAAGAAGCCAAAAAGATCTTGGAATCTACTACCTACAAATATACAGCTGAAGACATAGGAAAGCAAAAATTGCAATTGGAAAATTCTATAAATAAGAGATGGTCAATGACAAGGAAATCAAAAGCCAAATTAATGAATATCACAAGTTACTAGAAGATCTCAAACTTGAAAAGATCAATCTCATAGAAGAATTTGTTGCTGGTACTTTGATTGAAAAATTACCTAAATCATGAAACGATTACAAGCAGCAATTAAAGCACAAAAACAAACATCTATCTTTGGATGATCTCATTGTGCACATCATAATTGAAGATACAAACCGAAAGGTGGTTCACACAACCAAAGCTTAGGAGATGGCATTAAAGGCGAATTTGCTGCAAAGTAGCTCAACTTTCCACAATAACAAATGGTATGTGAATAAAAATAATAATAACACTAATAAATCTAATTACATGCCCAAAGTGAACAATCTCAACTTTAAAAAGAAAGGCTCTTGTTTTGTTTATGAAAAGTCTGGTCACCATGCTGCTTGGTGTAGAAAAAGAGTGAGATATGACAATCCTACTAAACCTAAGACAAACTTGGTTGAAGCATATGCTGATTATATAATTGTTGCTGTTATTTCTCAAACTTATGTTGTGGCTAATGTGAAAGAAAGGGTACTAGATTCTGGTGCTACTAAGCACATTTGTGCAAACAAAAATGCTTTCACCACTTATACTCCATTAGAAGAAGGACAATAAACAATTTATCTTGGTGATTCAAGAACTGCATCAGTTCTATTTAAAGGCAAAGTCTTTATTAAACTCACATTTTACAAGACCTTGGCTTTGCATGATGTTCTTCATGTACCCATAATAAGAGTTAATCTTATTTCTATATCCTAGTTAGGAAAAGTGACATGAAACAAACAATTACTAGAAGTGGTAAGAGTTATTATGTAACATTCATACATGATTATTCTACTAAAGTATTTTTAATTATAAATAAAAATGATGCATTTGACATGTTTTCGTCATATAAAACTGAAGTTAAAAATTAACTCAATAGAAAAATTAAAATGATTAGATCTAATAGAAGAGGTGAATATATCTTATTTAATGATTATTGTGAAAAATAATGACTAATTCATGAGACTACTTCTCCTTATTCACCTTAATCAAATGGTGTAGCTGAAAGGAAAAATAGAACAATAAAAAAAATTATGAATGCAATGCTTGTTAGTTCAGGTGTACGTGATAACTTGTGGGGGAAAATAATATTATCTGCATATCATTTACAAAGTAGAATTCCTTATAATAAAACAAGAAAGACACCTTATGAATTATAGAAAGGTTATTCTCCTAATTTAAAATATTTAAAAGTGTGGGGGTGTCTACTTAAAGTTTTATTATCTGATCTTAAAAAGAAAAAAATAAGTTCTAAAACTTTTGATTGCATGTTCATTGGTTATGTTGAACATAATGTTGCATATAGATTTTTTGTTTTGAAAAGTGATGTTCTTAATTGCAACACTATTATTGAGATAAAGAATGCTGAATTCTTTGAACGCTTTTTTCCACTCTCTAAGAAGCTTACTAAAGCAACTTCTAATTCTCATGCTATTAATATTAATGATGATTTGGAAAACTCTGTTGAGGAGTTGAGAATAAGTAAAAGACCTAGAAAAGAAAAATATTTTGGAAATGATTTTTGCACATAATTTCTTATTGAAAGTGATCCACAAAATTATGTTGAAGCTATTTCTTCTTCTGATTTTGTGTTTTGGAAATAAGCTATTAAAACTGAGATTGATTCCATTTTACAAAATAAAACTTGGACTTTAGTTGATTTACCCTTAGGAGCAAAAACAATGAGTTGCAAATGGATTTTCAAAAGAAAACTTAACCCTAATGGCTCTATTGACAAATATAAAGTACGATTAGTTGAAAAAGACTTCACTCAAAAACAAAACATTGATTATTTTGATACCTTTGTTCCAGTAGCTAGAATATCTTCTATTCGAGTCTTAATTACTTTGGCTTCAATTCATAAACTGTTTATTCATCAAATGGAAGTTAAAACAACATTTTTAAATGTAGATTTGGAAGAAGAAATTTACATAGAATAACCTAAGGGTTACATGATTCTTGGTTTTGAAAATGAAGTTTACAAATTGCATAAGTCTTTGTATGGTCTGAAACAAGTTCCTAAATAGTGACATGAGAAATTTAATCAAGTTATTTTGAGTAATAGTTTTTCCATTGTGAAAATGGATAAATGTGTTTATACTAAACATGTTGATGGTGAATATGTGACCATTAGCTTATATGTTAATGACATGTTGATATTTGGTATAAGTCTTGATATTGTGAATATTACAAATAATTTAGTACTTCAAATCTTGAGATGAAAGATTTGGGTGAAGTTAATGCTAGTTTGGGTGTAAGAATAATAAGGAAAGAATTTGGCATAATGTTGTCACAAGAACAATATGTTGAGAAAATTATTAAGAAGTTTGACAATTTTGATGTAACACCTATGAGTACTCTTTATGATTCTAACACTCAATTGAAGAAAAATCGAGGTGATCAAATTAGTCAATCAAAGTATACTTAGATTATTGGGAGTTTGATGCATTTGATAAATTATACTCAACTTAATATAGCATATGTCATGTGTAGATTGAGTATATGTACTCATAATCCCAATCGTAATCATTTGACCGAATTGGTCAAATTATTAAAATATTTGAGAGGTACCATGAATTATGGTATTCTATATAGTGGATTTGCCGCTATACTTGAAGTGTACTTGAAGGTTATGTGTTTACCCTTGGTGGTGGTGCAATGAGTTGGAAGTATGATAAACAAACTATTGTTGCTAAATCTATAATGGAGTCAAAGTTTATAGCTCTGAAATTGGCACGTAATAAGACTGAATGGTTGAGAAACCTCTTAGTAGATATACCATTGGGTATGAGACCAACTCCTTCTGTGTCATTACACTGTGATTGCCAAGCAGCAATAGCCATTGCTAAAAATGAAACCTTTAATGGTCGAAACAGACACATTTATCTGAGACATAATGCTGTGAAGTAGTTGCAAAGAGATGGAATTATATCCATTGATTATGTGAATTCAGAAGTGAATTTGGTCAATCCTCTGACTAAACCATTGGGGAGAAAATTAATTTTAGAAACATCAAGGGGAATGAGATTATTGCCAAATTGAGATATCAACTATGATGGTAACCCAACCTATGTGATTGGCAGACTCGTGAAGTAGGTTCATATAAGTAATAACAAATCACTAGTTGATTCTGATTAGCACTATAAATTATTTAAATCCCTTCCTATGGTGTGTGATTAGTTCTAATTTGCAACGGTAAGTGAGGATGAGTTAATTTTTTAATGATTTTCATATCTCTTATAAATGGTGTACTAGTTGCAGTATACACTTGATAAAATCACCTATATGAGTGTAGAGTGTGGCTGCTCCTATGAGAACTAGCAAAGTCTCTAAAGTGCTCATAAATACCAAAGCAAGGGCACGACCTATTAGTACAAAACTGCGATGAACAGTAGAAAATTGTGAGGGTGTAAATGTGAATATTGAAAGGTTAAATTGATAACCAAGAGTTTATGGTTTATAGAAGCTAAAAGCTTCACCATTGACTCTGTAAGTTGTCTTTCATTTATTCTAGGTCTAGTTCATAGTCCATAAGACACCAAATTTGATATATTTACACTCATGTTATAAACCCAGCATGAAATTTCCTTCTTGATCTCTTGAAATATGTGGGTGATTGTTGTGAAAAGCAATTATTTTCAAAGACATATCCCACTTTTTGTGGTTTGATATTGCATGTAGTAGTTGGATAATGTGAAAAAGGTGGGAATCATTTAATATTTCTGAAATGAGTATCTTCATAAGTTATTAAAACATTATATCACTTCTCTATTATTTTCTAGCATCATTAATGCATCTCTCTAACCTTTCACATTTATTTTGCAACGCAATTTTTCCAACGCTCATATTTTCCTTTTCCTATATATTTGGCCTTGGCCTTCCATCTTCAAGAGATATAAAAGAACAACATATATAAAGACTTCCTTCATGAGTTTTCTGGTTTTTCTTTTTTGCTCAGAAGATAACTTCAATACCGTGAGCTCTCTCTTCTTGCTGGGTTTATATTTTATTTTCTACTGCTTCCTGTCTCCTAATTGTGAGGGCACAACAATTAGAAGGTCTATCGTATCCTAGAAGAATTGCCGCTGTTGTGTTTTTGCACCAAATAGAGATATGAAATAATCTTTTAAGGATAGTGTAATATGTGCCTCAGACATTCAATTTCTTTTATTCTTCACAGTCTCCATCAATATTTTTCCAACATATTGGGGATTTGATAGGCATGTAATTTTGCTACAAATCTGTCATCTTGTGATGTCAAAAATTGATGCTACAACATTTTGAAAGAATGCACAACACTATTTCTGAAATAAGGAAGATGAACATAACAATTTCGGTGTTATTGACCATTAAATTGAGATTTTCTAATTTCATAACTATAGACATGTACAAACATGGAGGGGTTATACTATAGAGACATGGCAGAAAACATAGTAGGCCCTAAGCTTAATGTTCCTCCATCCTTCCATATGGTTTGCTATTGCTAGTCAAATGGTAGTATAGAACCTGAAAAAATATATATTCAAATTAACAACTTCAGATGGGAGGGTCTATTTGACTGTTGATAAAGGGGTTTTAGGCCTGCAGATAACGGATGGATTTATAGATTTACTGTGACCTACTTTTTTGAGAATATGCAACAGAAGATTTCACCTCCGATGGTATTAATAATTATCAAAATTTGATCCTTTGTTGGATTAGTGTTTAATTGTATTGTTCATGTAAATGGCCTTTTTGATTTCCCTAGAAAACTTCTACTTTTTGAATAACTCATCATTGCAGAACTAGAAGCCAAATTTAGGGGTAAAGGAGTGAGAAAAATATAAGAAAGAGCAACAAGAAAACAGTAACATTGCAACAATAGTAAGAAAGAGGACTGATGACCCTTGTATACTGGAATGAATATATGAATATTTAACAGGCAATAAAATCCTTAATCCAAATTGTGCTAGGACAAGAATTGTAAACTAAATTCATACCATAATAGGAAAGACAAACCTAAAGTATCTAAATAAAAGAAAAATCTAACTAAAACAAATTCCTAATACCTATAGTTGTATGCTAATGACAATAATTACTTCTTTACTACTATAAGTTGTTTTGCACTTTTGATTAACTAGAAGTTGTTGAACTAAACACAGGTTCCAAAAAGCTAAACTAGTAAAGTTTTCACTACCCATATAGATGACATTAGTTAACGGGGAAAGTTGCAGAATATTTTAGGACTTATAGTGGACTGGGCATCATATACTTTCAGTTGCAAGTATCTATAATATCATTTGAAGTTTTATACATTAGCCGTTGCTGATGAGGGAAATAAAATGGAATGAATGAAAATTTGTCATATATCAATGTGTGCATTCATTGGATTTTCCTTCCTTCAATTTGCTTTACTAACAAACCATTATTACTGTTTTCATCTCCCAATACTCACACTGATAATTATATATGTAAAACAAGCAGGTCATCATCATATGAGAACTATGTTGTCCATTCCAAGTATTTTAAAACAAATACGGCTTAGATATCCATTTACTTGACAGAAGTCCAGCAAGAGTATACGGTTTTCGTAAATCTCTATTAATAAGCAAACAACTTTATTTGTGAGTATGTTAAGTAATATTTTGCCCCTCCCTCTGCCAAAGGGGTACCTATAGATTCCATTAAAAAAAGAGGTTCAGCCGGGTGAAATCTTTTGGTGACTTGTAAGCATTATATGAAACCTCTCGAATTGTATAAAAGAAATCAACCAGTTTACTATGAAAGAGATCTTCAAGGAATCCTTTAGCTTCAAAATCGTATTTATATGCTGGATTGAGAACAAAGTTTTCGAGTCAACTTGAAGCGGCCAGAGACATTTATATAAAACCTGCCTTTAGAAGTCCCCAAGAAAATTTACGGGTCCAAAAAGGGCATAGGAGATCCAAGGCCATCCAAAGCCAGCTAAAGACGGCAAATAATTAGCATCAAAGCTTCGGGCCCATACAACACCAACACAAAACCTTCCTTCTTCCCCGATGAACAAGGGAGAGTTGGGGGATAGTGGTGAAAATACAAACCTACTGTCAACGGCACACAGAGAGCGTTGACATTGGCGACAGTTGGCAGTGAGGAAGGATTTGATGGAAGTTGCTGCTGCTTAAGAGACATTAGGTCATTCTGCAATTTAGGAAATTGGTAATGAAGGTAGTCGAACAGGGGCATTAATCGAAATTGGTTGACAATACAGAGTAATGTTGTCTAAAAATTTTTCTTTTTTTCACTTGAAATAACTTTTTTTTTTTTTAAGTAACAAAAATTTGCTTTTTCAAATGGCTGCTTTTCAGCATTTTTTTTTTCTTCCAAAAGCACTTTAGAAATAAAACAATTGCCAAACAACCCTTTGTCCCAAAAGCATTTTTTCTTTAAAAAAAAAAACAACTTCTGAGGGTTAGAAGATGTTGCCAAACTTATTTTGTCAAAAAAAATTTGCTTCTTAAGTAAAAAAAAGTGGCTTGGATGGGTTTATAAAAAAAAAAAAGCACAAACAAATAAAAAACAAAATAAGTTTTTTTCTAAAGCTAAAAATTATAATTTCAAATAAAAGCGCATGTAATAAATGAAAGATAAAAATGACCGACCAACTTTTAATGAAATTTTATGAATAAAAATATTATTTTAATATTTACTAATTACAATTCATACATGGCGACTAACATGTTATTTTCAGTAATTTTATCAGTTAAAAGTACTTTTATATTTTTACATTCAAATAACTTTTATAATTTAAAAATATTTTTTAATTACTATATTCAAATACAAAATAATTTTTACTTCTAATAAAAGCCCTTTTAATTGAAGCACCAAGCTTTTTTAAGTCCATTTAATGGACCTTAAGTTTAGTCTAATGGTAAAGAGTTAGTTAATTCGCATAAGATTTTAGGTTCAAATTTTTAAAAAAAAAAAAAAGCATGAAAATTGAGCTTTGTGAGAGTTGAAAATTGTGCATAATTACGCAAATTGAATTGAATTTGGATTAGGCATTAGGCCTATACTGAAAATTTGACCCCAAAAATGAAGAAAATAAATAAAGGATAGAAAGGCAAATTACAGATAGCCCATATGCAGCTTAGAAGTTATCAATTTTTCCCAACTCTGAATCAAAAATTAACATATGACCCAAAATAAAATAAAAATTTGATAATTTCAAAACTGCTAGGGAGAAAAGTAAATTTAAGCCTACTTACAAGTGTTTTTAATTTACAATTACTTTTGAAAAAATTTATGGTGTGTTTGGTTTAAGAAAACATTTCTTATTTTTATTTTCTGTTTTTATTTCTTGAAAATGATTTTTATTTTCAAAATTTTAAATTTTAAAAAACATGTTTAATTTTTATTTTCATTTCTTGTTTTTAAAAAATAAAAACTATGAAAAATTATTTGATTTATAACGCTAAATCTTATTTTCAAAAAATAAAAAATAATTTTATATTTTTTTTTCTTGTCACTCATTATTTTATTACTTACGAAATTGTCATCGTATTTTCATTGTTTTTAACTTAATTACGATATTGTCTTCGCGTTTTTAAAATTCTTGTTTTTAATTTTCAAAACTTTCAACAGGAAATACTGAAAATATTTTTTTATTATTTTCAAATTTTCAAGAAATTTAGGAAATATTTTCAAAAAAAACATTTCTTAAATTTCTAACCAAACATGGTTTCACTCTTATTTCTTATTTTCAATAAAAATGAAAACAAAAAACACCAAAAGCAAATGTGCCCTTAAAGACTCAAAAGTGAAAACACAAGCATGTTTGAATTGTTTCCATTTTATTGTTTTTAAAAAAATTTAAAAAAATCAAGAAAATTTTTTTATTTAAATATAAATTTTGAGAATAATTTTTTTAAAATAACTTTGCCATTAATGAAAGAAATCTTTATTTGAGAATACATATTTACAATTGTCATTAATGAAAAATATTTTCTTAATGTGTTCTTCGCATCTTCAAAAGAATTTGAGAACAAAAACAAAGAAAATATCTTAAACTTATTCTCAATTTTTTTATTTTTTTAATTATAATTTTTAAAAAAATTTAGAAACAATTGATAAAAATAATGTGCCAAACAATTTTTTTTTTTTTGTGATAAAAAAGCTACTTTTGAAAACAGTTTGTGATAGTTACGGGTGAATTTTCTTTTTCCCCTTTAATGGGCTACAAAGTAAAGGCATATTCAGCCGAGGATGCTAAACCCACCAAAATTAGGTGAGTTATTAAGCAACATGCTTTAGCGGTAATCAAACAAAAAGTGGGTACCCACCAATTAATCATACACCTTCTATCATGAATCTTGTCGTTCTTCAAAACCATTATTATTATTATTAATCATTAATAATAGTGACAATTAGGTACCATACCCTAATCAGATGCATCCAATTAATCAAATAGCATGGTATATTCATTCCAAGTCCCACCACTTTTATGTATTATATAATAAGGAGTTGAAATTATTCAACATCAATAATAGACTCAAAGAATCTTTAACTCTTCACGCCCAAATTAAACCTTCCCTAGATACTTGACCTCAAAATAATAAAATAGTATATTGTTTTCTTATTTTCTCTAATATATTAAAATATTTTTTATTTTTTATTTTTGGTATGATAATTAAAAATTATTAAAAAATGATACAATTTATACTTTATAAAACTTAATAAAACTAAATGTTAAATAATATGAAATCTTCACGATTTTTGGAAATATTGTCATTATATATTTCTTAGTATTTTAAATGACATAAAATATCTTAAGATATCAATATATTAAATATAAATATTTTGAATATTTTTTATCATCTAAAATATCATAATAAATATTGCCGTGTATCAAATAACTAGAAAGAAAATTTATATCTTTAGCCTTTTTGGTTACCAATTAAAAAAAGAAGAAGATCTAGAAGTAAGAGATCATCTTTTTGCAAGTGTATTAAGTGAGAAGATTCTTATCTAACTATGCTTACTAAATTCTAAAGTAGGAAGCTCTTAAAGAAAACTGATATTTGTCACACTATAATAATGCCATTTGTCATAGTTTATTAATAACAAATATTACTCTCTTATCATCTCACTCATCTCCCTCATTTCACATTTTCCCTCCCACTTCTCATCATTTATTGTTTCCTTTTTCCAATAATAAGAATTTGAAATTTTCTTCCTTTTATTGGTTCATTTTTTTAGAATATTGTGTCAAACAAAATATTAAATGAGAAAAAATTTAAATTTAAATTTTGTCAACTCATCCAATCCACCCAATCTCAACCTATGAACATGGTTATTTTAATAACCAATCAAATTTAAATTTTATTTATTTATTTGACCAATCAGACTGAGTATTCTTTCTTAACAAGATATACTTTTTCTACAAGATAATTATCCCTTCCAATCAAATATATTTATTAATTCATTAGTTTTTTCACACTTTCTACTAGTTTCTCTCTCAATTCGACTTTGAAAGTTTTGATGTTGCTTGCTTCTCTATATTGGCTGCCGCTGTCCTCTCGATCCTCAGTTCTCCTAAAATGCAACAATAAGATTTTTTCTTTTAACTTGCAAATGTTCCTCTTCTTTCTCCATCTCTCTCATTCATCATTAATTTCTCCATTGCCATGTGTTTTGCAGAGAGCAAGAATGGAATTGAGTTACAGAGGATTGTTACAGTAATCATTTTCTTGCTATTTCACGACCAAGAGGATTGTTGCTAATTCCGGTGACTAAACCCAATGGTTCTAGACGTTTCCTTTTTTTTATGCTAATATCTTTGTAAATTTGTTGTTTTTTCTGCTTCTATCACTCATTCAGCTGGTGGGTATGTTTTTTATTCGTTTCATGGACATTTTGGGCTGATATGTTTCTAACCTATGGATATTTTGCTAACATCTCTTTATATTTGCTTTTTTTTCTTTATATTCTTTGTTTTTTTTTCTTGCTAATATCTTTGTATATTTTCCATTTTTCATGCTTCTCTTGCATATTATGATGTTGGGTGAGTTCCTGATATGCTTTTATGCTCCTTTTTTTGTTGATCTTTTTCTACTTAATTTATTCTGAATATCTTTAATGCTTTTGTTTTTGTTTTTCTTTATCTATGTGTATTTGTTATTTTCAAGTTGATGGATTAAGATGCATATGAGATGCTAACTTACAAGAATTGAATTTCATAGTAGAGAATGAGGAAGAAATTGGACAACTGAATCAAAAGTCTCATTGAAAATAGTGTCAAAACAAGGCAACCCTCCAATGTTTGTCATTATCGGTGACAAGTCTCAAAACCAGGTCTCTTGCTCTTTAACACAATCATTTTCACACAATATCATTAGCTAACGCACACCGAAGCAAACACATTGTCAAATGGTTTTGCTATTTCTTTTCATAATTGGATATTGAGAATTTGATTGAAGCTGTAAAACTTTATTGATTGTGAAGGAAGTGAGATGCAGTATAATTTGAGTGTTAAAAGTAGTCTCTTCCCTAATTGTCCATAAAACCTGATCTTGACTGTCACATAGTGTTCCAGATTATTTTTACCATTTTCTTATTCAAATTTTATAGAAATGAAATTGTCCATAAAATATGATATTGGTTTGATATATAATATGTCAAATTTATTGGACTAAATATTTTTGATATTGGCTTCTAAAATTTTAACGCAAATTGATTGATATTGGTTTGATATAAAATATGTCATATTTATTGGAATAAAATTTGCAAACCATTTATTAGAATAAAATTTGGTAGTTTTAACACAAATCCACATGATTATTGAAATAAAATTTGGCCGATTTAATGTAAATTCATAAATTGAATAATAATGATATTGGTTTGATATAAAATCTTTCAAATTTATTGGAATAAATACTTTTGATATTAGCTTCTAAAATCTAGGATATCAAAATAAATACTTTTGATATTGGCTTCTAAAATTTGCAATACCAAAATAAATGTTTCTGATTCAAATATTTTTCATTAAATGAATGCAGTAAAGTTTTGGATTTTGTGATGATTTCCTATATGCAATAATAATAAATTTCATAAAGACTTTTAAAAAATATCTTTTAATTAAAATAATTAATACAAATCATGAACTTAATCATCAATAATAGTTATTAATTTTCCTATTAAATTCCTTTTAAAAATTCATTTATTATTTTTATATTATATGTCATCCTTTTACCAATAAAAAGTTAAAATAATAAAGTTATGAATTATCAATTATATAGCAATAGCAATCATAAATACATTTAACATAATCTTTTATTTTGCTCCATGATTAGTTTGATATAAAACCTGCCAGATTTATTATAATAAAATTTGAAATTCTTCCCTTCCTTCTTCACTTTTTATTTTTCATGTTCTATTTTTAGTAATTTCTTTGAATCCTGCATTATAAAATTGTCACATGGTACTCCAGTTTATTTTTACCATTTTTTGATTTAAATTTTATTGAAATGATTAAATTTACATGAGTGAGACTATAATTACATGATACATTTATCTTGAAGCAATTTTTAGTTCCATTCATTTACCTGACATTTCAAATTTGGGGGAGGTGTTGTTAAATAAAAAACTTTTGCATCATTCTCTTCTATATGTGGGTAGCCTAAAAAAAAAGCAGTTGATTTTGTTTGTTTATATGAATTGGTCATTGAGATGCATAATAACTTCAAATTTTTGTAAGTCCATGGCTTATTACATATTTTGAGTTTTGATGATAATGAAATAATTGAACTATAAAGAGATTGAAGTATAAATGGAAAGAGAGAGATGAGGAACTATTTCTAAAGAATCTTATCCGGAAAGGAAAATGACTAATATAGAGTGCATATAATACTGAGATTAATATAAGTTCTCCCCATAACAGTTTACATTGTAATTGTATTATTCACTTATAGAATGCAATACTACAATATTTATTAAGTTATATAATTTTTTAGTTAAAACTCTCAAGTAATTCTATTACTATTATTTACATATATAAACGATTATGAGAAAATAGTTTTACAAATAATCCGATTACTATTTTACTTTTTTGTTGTTTTTATGTTAATTTCTATTGTCAATTAGTACAGCGTGCTTTGTACCGATTTTCCATGAGTTGATTTAACTAATTGGAAATGCATTTTTCTTTTCATAGTTAATTACTTTAGATATAAAAGGATGATGTATGTTTACGTCATAATACATATACATAGTATATGCAGGAAAATTAAAACAAAAAAATAATTTATTTTCCTGAGTTTATTGATTTAATAAGTCATTGAAATACTATAAGCATAAGGTGATCCAAAATTTTGCAGGAGAGAAATGGCCCTTGACAAACCAAAAGAGACATCCATCTTTTAAGCAGTTGAGAAGTTTTATATAATGCCAACTGAATATATATAATTAAATTAAAATATCTTCAGAAAATAACCATTTATTTTAATATTTCTGCTTATTATTAATTAATCATCGTTATAGTTTGGCTCGAGAGTGTCAAACAAACTGTATAATATAAAATAAAATAAAATAAAAACAGAAGTGAATAATATACAGAAAAATACAATCCATTGATTATAAAAGAGATTTCATAATTTAGAATAATTTTATCATAGAAAATAGAATTCCTTTCTAGTCTCTACCATATGTTTTTTTAATCTGAAACAAGAAACACACTCACTTTCTTGCCATTGTACTGCTAACTAATTGCTAACCGTATATTTGGAGAAAAGAAAAATCATGTTGAAAGCTTCATTCGAGAACATCTACTAGTATTCTCAATCTACGACATAAATTGACAGATAAAATTAATCAATATTATTCTTATATTGTCTTTTTATTTTTAAAAAAATAGTAGGTAGTTGATGTTTAAATTTTTTTAAGAAATAATGAATAGTTAAAATTTTAAAATTTTTTAATAATTTGTATTTAAAAAATAGAGTGACTTGCACTAATAATATTTAAGAGTCTCATAATTAATATGACAATTAAACATTATTAAAGAAAGAATACAATTAATATTTAAAAAAATTAATGAAATTAAATGTTTAAATATATAAAATTTTCATAATTTTTGAATACTATATACCATTTAAAAGTAATGATACCTTAATATTTTAGATAAAATTATATATTTTAAATAATAATATATAAAACGGAAATAATTAAATGACTTTTTACATTCAAAATACGAAAGGGTAAGAACAATTAGAACCATAACCCCCTGTTGTCCTAGAGATCGGCAGTGAAAGTAGGGAAGAGGTAGGGATGGTAAGCCCAGATACCCTACAATAAGGGAGTGAGATGTGGGACATGTCCTAAACAACAGGATCAGAAGATGCTTTTGTTCATGTGAACCTAAAAATTTGGTGAACATAATACCTGACAATACACTTGCATTGTTGCTACCCTCTATCCTCCTTGTGCCAACCAGATTTTATCTTCTCCACCCTACCATTCCAATACTTATCTATTGCCTCTTCCAGCCCTATCCACTACCCTATACTTCTTTATCTTCTCCTGTTCTACATTTGCAATCTCCACCCTACCATTCCAATACTTATCTATTGTCTCTTCCAACCCTATCCACTAACCTATACTTCTTCTTCTTCTCCTATATAATAAGCTATATTCTGTATGAAATGGCTTCTCAGCTCAATCTCCAAGGCGAGCTGTTCATTTTCCTCCATATCATGATTATTACTTTGATTGAACAGCTAACCTCAATTATCTACTGCACATTCCTCGGTCACAGTTGCTTCAGAAATTTGCATGAAAAGACCCAATGAACTCACAATGTCGCCTGTGTCATTGTCGTTATTATCATAATCATCATTATTATTATTTTAATACACGCAATGTTTACTGCTAATCACTAATTAATGACCATTCATTCCTCCTCTCTCAAATGATGTCAAAACCGCCCATTTAGCTTTGATTCAGTGCCGCTGGAATCATCGGATTAAGAGTTACAGTCAAAACCAAAACAATTAAAGAGTGGGGCTTGAAATTTGAATGATTATTAACGGCAGAGGCCCATGAACTTTAGACAAAGCAAGAATGAACAAGAGAGAGGCAGAAACCAAAGATAAAAAGAGACAATGCCCAGTCACAATCTCAACAAAGCCACACCAATCCACTAGCACTATTTGCAAACATTATAACATCCCCAAAAGTAAATCCTCAACAACAACAACAACGTTGTAGTTGATTTTGATTCATTAACTCCTTTCTCTCTCTCTTTTTTTTCTCTTCTTCTAGGCTTTAATCGATTCCCTCTTAGGGTGATACGACAGAAAGGCATAGGAATTTACTTACCTACACAATTCAAAACAATAATTGAGACTAAATGACACTTGATTTCTAACCAGGAATAATAACAAATAACAACGACGATGAATGCTCTAAACGACAATCACAAAACGACCGATTCCTAAGCAGGTGTGGAGTTATCGACCGGGGACGTCCACACGATGTCTTTGAGTGCAGGACGGAGCTCTTTGCTGCAGAATTGGTTGTACTCTAAGGTATCACCGTTATCCTTCTTCACCTCCACCACCAGAAACGACGGCGTCACGGCGTATATCTCCGCAGCTATTGCCAGCTTCCCTTTTCTTCCACATTCCTGCTTCTGCAGCCTCACCTTCGTTTCGCTCTTCTTCACGTTGAATTTCTCCGCCTTCCCCACTTCCTCCAGTCTCGATATCACACTGCTAGCTGGCCTCGTCGTTGCGAATCTCAGCTCCTTCTTCTCTTCCCTCCTCTTCTCCTCGAACAACGGCGATAAATCGAAGCCTTCCGATAATGATATTATATGGAATGCGTTCATCGTCTCTGGTTGCTGCTTCGACTTCTCGCTACTATCATTCAAATCGAGTTCGAATTCTTGCTCCGCTTTCGTCTTCATGCTCTTGGGAATTGATTTCTTGAACCAAGACGAGTCCATGATCTTGGAAATCGCGATTCGGGTATTCGGGTTCGGGTCGAGAAGCTTTGTGATAAGTCTGCGAGCTTCAGAGGAGAACCAGGGTGGGCATTTGAAGTCACCCCTGTAGATTTTCCTGTACATAGCCACCAAATTGTCATCCTGAAAGGGTAAGAACCCAGCAAGAAGCACATAGAGGATGACCCCACAAGACCAGATATCGGCCTTGGCACCGTCGTAGCCTTTCTTCCCAATTACCTCCGGCGAGACATACGCCGGAGTGCCACAAGTTGTATGCAACAACCCATCTTGCCGTAAGTGCTCTGAGAACGTGCTGAGACCAAAGTCAGTGACTTTCAAGTTCCCATCTTCGTCTAGAAGTAGATTTTCGGGCTTGAGATCGCGGTGGTAAACGCCCCGACTGTGGCAAAAATCGATTGCCGAAATCAACTGCTGGAAATAGACTCTGGCTACGTCTTCTCTCAACCGGCCTTTAGCTATCTTATTGAACAGCTCGCCACCTCGAACGAGCTCCATGGCAATATAGATGTTGGATTTGTTGGCCATAACTTCATGGAGCTCAACGATGTTAGGGTGCTTCACCATCTTCATCACGGAAATTTCCCTCTTGATCTGCTCCATCATGCCCACCTTAATAACTTTCTCTTTTCCCACCACCTTCAAGGCCACACTTTTCCCAGTCTGCAAGTTTCTGCTGTGATAGACCTTAGCAAAAGTGCCATGACCCAGAAGGCGACCGAGCTCGTACTTTCCATGGAGCAAAGTTGAGTGACCATCCCTGCCTTTGTCACCCATCTTTATGAACTGAATAAATCTAATGGAAACAAGTATAAAATCTGAACTGGGTATTTACAGAGGAGCTGAGATTTCTAATAAAAATGAAGAGAACCGAGACACAGAGGGGGCGTCAGGTTCACCCATCTTCGACGTGTTTCCGGTGGCAATTTCTGCCGCCGATTCTGCGCTTCGTTGGGCCACCCACCTCAGTTCTCGCGGGCTCTCTCATCTCTCTGCATTCCCTACCAAGGCCGGAACGAAGAAAGCTGAGAATTTTGTTTTGTTTTTCTCAAATGATTCAGACACACCAGTAGCTGCTGCGCCCTCTGTTTCTGGTTCATTGCATTTAGCTTCTATTATATACTAATTTTTCTTAGCTGAGTTACCGTTTTGCCCCCTAAGGCGGTTTCCTCGAAAGAAATGATCAAGGCCAGTTCATTCGAACCCGCATCGAAATCCCACCCGAGGTTGTAGCTTTCAACGGAAATTTTTTAATTAACGGGATGATGCCACGTGTCTCTAAGGGCCAATAATGTTTTGCCCAAAGCAGTAACGCGGCCTATCGCTCGTAGCCGACTCACGGATTCGTGTATCAACTCACAAATTTTTTTGCCAATTTTAATCAATTATTTTTAAAATAACATTTTATGAAATTTTTTATTTTTATTATTCTAAAATATTATTTTAAAATTATGAAAAAGTTATAAATAAATAAAATATTATTTTAATATATGATATTTTAAAGACAAAATAATAATTAATTTTATTCTCAAAAAAAATTAAAGAGCAAATTTTTTTAATTTTTTTGTTTTATATAATAAAAATATTTTTAACATAATTTGTGTGTTAATTAAAATTAAATTTTTTAATGATTTTAAAAATATATTCTCACATTAACTTAATATATTTAAAAAATTTTAATAATTTGAACTCAAGTAATTTTAATTTTTAATTACATATAATTATATGTCAATTTTACAAAATTTATTTTAAAAAAATATTATAATATTTTATTTTTTATGCTTCTCATATTGTATATAATATCTAAGAATAGATGGTGAAGTATTATTAATATAGCTAAAATAATTTTCAATAAAAAAACTATAATGTAATATAAATTGTACTAAATAAAGACAAATGATAAAAAGTGGTTTTGTAAAAACAAAAATTACCTTTAAATATATCTAATAATTTTTAAAATTAATAAAAAACTTTTAATGGTGAAAATTTTAATTTTTAAAATTGAGTTTTTGGTCAATCAGGCTATAATAATAAGACAAGAACAAGTTGAGAAGGGTGGCACATGTGTGTCATGCAGTGTTGGCAGCGTTGTCAGGTTTGTCAATTGTCAGTGAATACTGAATAGCAAGTGATTGGTCAGCTTTTAAAAGGCTTAAAGAGCGCTCGTGGACCCATGGCCCACCTCAAAGATGTCACATTCGTCCCAATTCCCAATTATCTCTCCTTCATGACGCCACACCCAATTATATGTCTTATTATATTTAATTTTTTAATAATTTTAATATAAATCTTAAAATAAAAATAAAAATAAAAATATTAGAATATTATTTTAAAAATAATAATTTTATGAGCACACCAAATCTTTACGGAAGGAGATTAAGGAATTTGTATTGTATTCAGGGTTGAGTTATCTATTGGAGTATATTAAGGCAGAGGAGAATGGAATTTTTATCAATTAATCTAATGATGGACGAATTTAAATTTAGTTTTTTTTAATTATGATTATTTATTTATATTTAAATGATTACGATATTTAATTTTATATAATAAAAATATTTATTACGTATAATTAAATTATAGTCATATAAAAATAAATGAATTATCATAATGAATTAAAAATAATAAAAAATTATTAAAGAAAAAACGACTATATTCATTTTCTGTTAGGTTTGATTTTGATATATTAAGTAAGTGTTTATCTATTTATAGTATATTTTAAAATATAACATTTTCTTATGGTTGATAGGAGGCTTTTAAGTGTTACTCAGGAGTGTTTATATGTTTCATTCTCTTACTTTTTAAAAAAAAAAGATAATAAATTAAAATTATCAATTATCAATTATATCTTAATAAAAATTAAAAATATATTTAATAGAATCTTATCATTTGATCTATAATTGATCCATAATAATACATTAATGACATAATAAGTTATTATTAAAATTTATTTTTAGATAATAATTTTTTTATAATTTTAAAGTTTGTAAAAAAAATTTGGTAATTTCAAAATCTCCCAACATTTTTTTGATAATTTTAAAATTTCTTTAATTTGTTATTTTTAATTTTAATTCCATATTTATTGACATTATAATTTTTTTATAATTTCAAAATGTTTTTTAAAAAAATTTGTAATATCAAAATGTCAGATTTTTTTTATAATTTCAAAATTTTTTTAGTTTGCTTCTTTTTAATTTTTAATTTCATATTTATTGGAATTATATTTTTTTTATAATTTTAATATTTTTGTAAAAAATTTTGGTAATTTCAAAATCTACCAGATTTATTTTTAGTAATTTCAAAATTTTCTTAGTTTGCTTGTTTTTAATTTTGAATTGAAATAAAATATTAAATGAGATAAAATTTTAATTTTAATTTTGACAACTCATTCAATCCACTTAATTTTATTGACCTTTTATTATATCTATTTTTTAAATCTTTTTATTGAAATAAAATATATTGGTTTGATATAAAATCTATCAGATTTATTGATATTATAATTTTTTATACAATTTTAAAATTTATGTAACAAAATTTGGTAATACAAAATTTAACATACTTATTTTTTGTAATTTTGAAATTCAAACAAATTCCCAATTCAGAATATGCGATATTTATTTTTAGTAGTTTCAAAATTTTTGTAGTTTACTTCTTTTTAATCTTGAATTGGAAAAAAATATTAAATGAGATAAAATTAAAATTG
This sequence comes from Ceratonia siliqua, assembly GCA_034509205.1. Lineage (NCBI taxonomy): Eukaryota > Viridiplantae > Streptophyta > Magnoliopsida > Fabales > Fabaceae > Ceratonia > Ceratonia siliqua. The sequence goes on from JASKGM010033096.1 coordinate 22,859, forward strand.
AATTTTATCAACTCATTTAATCCATCTAATTTTATTAGCCTCTTACCATATATATTTTTGATAATTTTTTTATTGGAATAAAATATATTAATATTAGTTTGATATAATATTTGTCAAAATTATTAGGATTATAAATCAAAGCTAAGGTTCTTCAAACGTAGATAATGTCACATTATAGTGATCTTACCAATTTTAATTCTATGAAGATTGTTTTACAATACCAAAATGTTGACTCCTATCTTTGTTACATATTTTTTAAAAATTACCTAATTATTGTAAAAAAGCAATATGGTTCTATTTATTTCTATTATTATAGATTGTTTTGATATTTATAATTTTTTGGTTGCTTGTATTATATTTGAACATGTAAAGTATTAGAATTCATGATTATGTTAAAAAGGTATTTGTTTAGAGATTCAGAAATGTTGTAAAAGATGAAAGAGTATACATTATAAGTAATTTTGGGGTCAACTAAAGTAGTAGCAAATATTGTTGTACCAACCATACATATAAAGTAAATTTCCTATCTTAAGTGTGATGATAATGATACAATTGAATTTATAGACTCCATATTGTTTCCCAAGATTTTAGTAGGTATAAATTAAGAATTGTTATTATTTTTTTATGTTAATTTTTATTGTTAATCGATACAGTTGTGCATTGCATAAATTATCCACTAGTATGTTTCTATACGAGGAAGAGATTTGCTTTTAATTTAATTTATATTAAATTTTTTTTACATATTTATCAATTAATTAAATGGTTCAAAATTTATTAGCAACATATTTTAATTACTATAATTAGTGATATAATAATTCCTTTTAGTTTATAGCGTTTTATGTCTATTTTAGGGTTTATTTTTAGTTAATTAATTTGTAATACTTATAAAGTTCTTACATTTTAAAATAATGTTTTATAATGTTTTTAATATTTTAGATAATTTTAAATAGTATCATAAAATAAAATACTAAATATAATAAATATTATTTTAAAAACAATAGGTTAGACTTTAGAGATACTAATTTTTGTTTTTCTTTTTTGTGTAATAAGTAAAAAGTTTGAATGAGAAGGAAATCAAGAAAATGGAAAGGTGAGGTGTGGCTACGTCTTGAGTTTGAATTAGATGCAAAAAGAGTCCCCTAATTTGAATGGCTAAAATGAAAGACAACATGGGAATTTCCAATGGTAGCAGCACTAGTTTTTCCTCGTCTTATTATTATAGTTCAACTTCAATCAACTTGGCAATTACTTTTTTTTTTGTCCTTTCGTTTAATTTATAAAAATTTATAAATTAAATTAATCATATATATATATATATATATATATATATATATATCTAAAATAAATTTAACTAATATGTTTATGAATAATTAATATATATTTATTATATTTATTTAAGTTACAATTTTTTTTAAAAAGTGAGTCTAGTTAAAAATTTCAGTCCAATTAGCTTAAAGCTGGCATTTTACACTTTATGTAATGGAAATTTTTTTAACTAAACGTAATTTAAAAAAATATAAGTCATATTTATTCATATTTAAATATATTAAGATAAATTTTAATATATTCCATCTTTAATATATTTATTTATATTTATAATTAATTTTATAAAAACTATAGATAAAGTGTATCTAAATTTTGCTTCTCTAGTTTGAATATCAAAAGAGGGTTGGAGGAAGATGAGGGGTTACAAATTATGATCTGGTGAGTGAGTATGATTTCATAAATTAAAGATATATAAGACTTTTATAATTTTATAAAAAGAAAATTATTTGTTTGTTTTTAATTTTTGTGGCGTAAGATGAGGTCAAGATGCACGCGAGGCAAGGGAGGGAAAGGGAAAATGACCCTTTTTTATTTTCCTACAGCGATTCACGTCGACACGACTCTCTATTGAAAAGTATAACTTTTGCCACGTGAAAAACAAGAGGATTGATATTCCTATACTCTTTTCTTTTACATTCTTCTTATATCTTTTTTTATTTTAAATTATTTATTATTTTAAAAAATTTATTTTATTTTAAATTACTTATTATTTTATATTATTAATAAAATATTAATTATTATTTTTTAATATTATTTTTATTTATTATTATTTTTAATAAA
>JASKGM010033127.1:0-62108 GCA_034509205.1 Ceratonia siliqua
TACCAGTGGAAATATGGTGGATAGAATTATTTCATTTTTTTTCCTCATCATTGTAATCTTCTTTCTTCTTTAAACCCATTTCTTCTCCGTGAAAGTAGTGAGATTTAAAACCACCTTTGAAGAACTTGCTAGAGGAGACTGTACCCGTTAAAGCAAATGGCAACTAACTACGGAAATTTTGCAAAACTAGATGAAATATGGTACCTGTTTTCGAACAATAACTTTGTCCTTGGTTTCTTTTGGCTGGAGCTCACTAGCTGGGGATCTAAAGCTGTGAAAGAGAATTTTTTTGATAATTTGTCAGAGAAAACCCATAACAGAATATAAAATTTGAAACTTGAAAGACTAAGAATATGGAAATGGAGAAAAGAAGAATGAGAGAAAGGTAGGAGATATTATAGCAAGTTAATAAGTGTGGGATTTGCATGGGTTTCACTGCATTCAGTTGGGTTTGAAAGCTGAAGCAGCAGGAGGAAGGAAGAGAGAAAGAGGAAGATAAGAACGGAATCTGAGGCACAGTGAGCAGTGGTGTCAGATCTGTAACACAAAACCAGTGAGAGGACTTGCTACCTTTTGTTTTGCCTGAGCAAAATTATTTGATCAGCCTTTGGACTTTGCTTTTGTCTTCTCAAACACATTTCTCAAGAAAGCTGATACCAACCAAGGGTTATGCAGTGAGCCCATGATTTGATAATTATAACAGTATAATTTCCTATTCTTGAAATCAGCTGCTTTACCAATCATATACTTCACCATATCCATTATCCTCTCTCTCTCTCTCTCTCTCTCTCTCTCCTTGTTTTTTTATTAATTTTTATTTGTCCAATTTTTTCAAATTGCATTCAAGCTATATATCATTTGACTTGTCTGATGCAGTCGTATACTTGGGCTTAGAATACAGGGGTCCTAAATTTAATTTGATAATATAATTTGATAATATAATATTTAATATTTTTTTATTTTTTAAAATAATACATGACTTTTTTTATAAATTTATAAATTTATCATTGATACTAATATAGTGAAAGATTGAAAAATAATAATAATTGTTATATTATTAAATTTCAAAAGGAGTAATTTAACTTAAGTTTAATTCATAAACGAATTTATAAATATGTTATATATATATATATATTTAATAAGATACATATCTAATCTATTTATATATTTATTTATATTTACTTCAATTTATATGTTTTTACTGGAAGAAACCTATCTAATCAATTCTTTAATCGTGCTTGCAAGTTCAGGAATAATGTGAATACACCTGGCATAGGAAACATATAATATTAGTGATTTCTTTTCTAAACAAAAGAAAAAGCAGGACTGTTTTGCATTCAAAATTGCCTTTTTGTAAAGCGGTACCTTTTGACTTGTGTCGTTTTCTAATACTTAAACCTTGCTGTGGGGTTTACTGCATTTTCTGTGACATAATTATGGCAAAAGCTAGATAACCAAATCTGAGGCAGTGTACATAGCTAAGCAGAGATTTTGACAGGCATACAGATTAGGGCACTGGGCCCAGTTACGAAGCAAAGCATGGTTTCATTCTTTTAAGGCCTTCATGATCTTTTAATCTTCCAGACTTAAGTGGGTAAGAATTTCTCAAGAATTCATGGTTTAAAAGAAAAGTAGAATTGGGCCCCATTAGTTCTTGACGAGTGAGTACTGGAGCTTTACTTTTACCACTCTATCTTCAGCAGAACAAGGCACAGATCAAGGTTGAACCAATTAAGGAGACTTATAACCATTTATAATACTTAAATGGAAGCCCTAAAGTTGAAGTTGAAGGGAATAAAAATTTAGAAAAAAACACAGGAGCAGTGCTCATTTCAAGGGGAAGATGTTAGGTCTTTTAACTTACCACTGTAGCTATATCCCAAAATTGAACATAAGAATATAGCTAGGTTCACTTTCCTGTTATAAAAGACAAGGGGAAGATGTTATTTTACTTTATTGTCTCTCCGTGTTCTTTGGATTTCATGGCAAAAACAAAAGGATATTAGAAAGCAGCAGGAGACACCTAATATAAGGGGAGGAAGGTGTTAGAAACTCTCGTATGGAATATAGGCCTGATAATTATTTTTTAAAAGAAATATTGCCTACATTTAAAAAAAAAGTTTTTTAGAGGATACATAAAAGCCAAACCACTAACACTTAATACATGCATTGGTAAAGTCAATATACCCCTTACAGAATTATATCCCACTTATCTATGGACTAATGGATCATTTTTTCATCTTTTTTTTTTAAAAAAAAGAATATATACTTTTGATATTTTATGTCTGGGGAAAATTTTAATTCAGTCTCTATTAATTTTTGTTTTAATCTCTTTTGCTCACACCGTTTTCTAAATGGATGGAGCTTAATGTGCTAGTTGGAATTATGTCCACACTGGTATTTTTCACCTTCCCTAACTCTGAAATAAATCAAATAATTGTCATTTAGGAAGGAGGGAATTTCTAAATCCTTAGTTCCCAAATTTTGCAGCACCACAAAGAAGCACCAAAATTGGTGAGGAAGATGGATTCAAGCTCCACACAATTGAAGATAATATAAACGCAAACTCCACACAGAGGTCACTGAAGACAAAACTTAGAGGTTCAAGCTCAAAAGGGAAATTCTCGGAGACTTAGGACCTGTTTGGAATAGTTTTAAAAAATTATTTTTTTGTTATATGATAACAAAAAAACTTGTTTGGGTAAGTGTTTTCATTAGTTATTTTTTTTAAAATGTTTCAAAAAATAATGACTAGAAAAAAAATAGAAAATAATTTTTTTTTTGTTTTGATTTATTTTTGTCATCAGTTTTCTAAAAAATATAAAAAATAACTTATGAAAAATATTTTTACCCAAATAAGTTTTTTATTTTTTTGTTCTATAAAATTATTTTTTGTAGTTATTTTTAAAAACTATTTAAAAAAAATAAAAATAAAAATCGTTCTAAACAAGCCATTACTTTCTTCAACTTTTTCTTTCCCTCCTTTCTGATCTTCCCTTTGTTGAAATTTCCTCTCATCCTATATCTAGGATTACTCTTTTGATAAGTCTCCTTCGTTGACTCAGTTGCAAGAGAGAGTTGACTAGAATCAAGCACCACAATTGTTAAGGAGTATGGATTCAAGCTCCAAACAAAATTGTTGAGGAAGACATAGAATTTTAGTACATCTCCGTGGTTTTGCAAAATTTGGAAATTAAGGATTTAGAATTCCCTCATTTCCAATAACCATTTCAGAGATAGGGAAGGGGATAAGTGCCACGTAGTACATTAAACGTTCACATAAGATATTTTAATTAATCTAGGAAATTGAGTGAGCAAAAAGGATGGGATAGGAATGATTTTTTAACTTACGAAACTGGATTGGGAAAAAACTAATTAGGGGAACAAAATGAAATCTGTCCCACACATAAGGGTTTAAGAGTGTACTCTTGTCTTTTTTTTTTTTTGGTTCATAAATATTTTCTTTGAAATATTTAAAATATCGTATAAATTTATAAGAATATTAACGTGGCAGTCTTTTAATGATCAATCAATTAGAAAGATGCTGTTAATCTATCACGACTTGAAGCTATTGACGATTTGTTGGAGTCGAAAGGAGAAACGCCCGACAAAGCTTCTGGACTGAGCGAAAAATGCCCAGTCCAATCAACCTAACCACACTAATTGGTTGACCGAACTGCTCATACCTAATGCTATAAGTACATTTTTAACGCTGATTTCGCCCAAAACATAGGTTTTCGGTCGGAGAGCTCAAGGAGACGGCGTTTGGGGGGCATGAGTTCCACGATTTCTTGAGTTAAAACTCCATTTTTTTACTAAAATCTACTCCTCTTCCCTACGTTGGTTTGACTCTATTCTTGATCCTAGGATGGTGTTGGATCAATTGTTGGTGAATCTGCAGGCCCTAATAATCGATTAGAAACGTGATTTGACGTCATTTGTGGTAAAGTATTTCTCCCTAATGTTTTAATTTAATCCTGTTAGGATTCTTTACACTTTTTTGTAAATCCTAGCTTGAACCTTGGGCTTTGAGTTGGCCTAGGCAAAGCAATTCTTAGAAATATGAGTTGATTGTAGCCATGACAACCCTGATAGATAATTCTACCTTTACCGTTTCTGTTTGGAACATCCGAAAGATAAATTTGATTCCTGCGCTAGTATCACTGTAGTGCCCGCGTCAAGTATGGTGAGTGTGATTTATATCTACTTGTAACTAGGAAAGCTTGTATTTATATGTTTTAAGTTTTATATATATATATATATATATACTCCATCCATTTGAAATTATTGGTCAGAATTTTATTTTGTTTTAAATTATCTATTATTTTACATTACCAATAAGGTATTAATTGTTATTTTTTCAACATTACCATTATTTATTGTTATTTTCAATAGAGTAGTAACAAGAGTTTAAATTGACTTTAATAAGGATAATTGAGTTAAGTATAACTATTTTTTACTAAAATTGAGACCATTTAATAACTTTATTAATTCTTGTGTCATTACCTTAAACAACAGATAATTTAAAATGGATGGAGTATATCACAATATGTTTTATAAGATCCTGTTTTACCCTATGGACATGAATTTATTTGGTTTTGAAAGACACCTTTAGGGTAATATGTTTGTACTTTTGGTAATTTGAGCAAGATCAAACTGATTTTGATTATTTGTTTTATTGATTGGAAATTTCTGTTTACGTACGGGAACTTTGATATGTCCATTTAGGACTTATGAATCTTACCGATTTATTTTGGGAGAAACTCTTTTTGGGATCATAAAGAATTTTGATAAGTAAAACACCCACGTGCACCTAGGGACCCATGTGACTTAGCACCCATAGCCCATAGGACAAGATGAACCCTTGGTGCTTGTTTAGCTTGTAATTAGTAGATAATCTGTGTAATTTACGGATGTGCCCATTGATAATAGAAATGAACATAAAAAAATAAAAAAGTAAAATAATAATTAATTTATTTTTAAGATTATTTTCTCATAATTTTTTATATATAAAAATAATAATAATTGAGTTACTTGAAAGTTTTAACTAAAAAAATTATACAATTTAATGAATAATGTAGTGATATATCTTATAAATGAATAATATAATTATAATATGAACTATTATGAGGACAACTGAATTAATCTCAGCATCACATGCATTTCATACAAACATGAACATGTTCGACATCTTCGAATTGTTCGAATCTTACACCCCTTAAGAAAATTATGGCATGCATTTCTTTCAAATATAGAATTAAAAATCCAATTTAAAAGAATTAAAAAAATTTCAAAATTTGAAAAGCCAAAATTGTTTTTTCTAAATATATCAAAAGAAACAGCAAAATGGATCTTTAAAAGTATTATAAAAATTTTTCTGTTTCTAAAAGAAAAAAGAAAAAATTATGTTATAATTGACATTTGTTTAACTCAAATTTTAAAATAACACCTCAAAATAGTTATGAATTAGCTATTGTTGGTAATTCATAATCAGTCTGTTTAATTGGTAATTCATAACCAATATGTTTAATGAAATTTTTTCAGCAATAATTATAACTAATAATAATTTTAAAATTATAACATTATTAATTACCAATTATATCCCGTTTAAAAAGACTGGTTAAATGAGATATAATTAACTCATAACTCTAGTCTATTGATCTTTTAAAAAATATAATATGATAACCAGTCTGTTTAATGGAATTTCTTTAGCAATAATTATAATAAATAATTATAATTTTAAAGTTATAACATTATGAATTACTCATTATATCTTATTTAAACAGATTGGTTAAATGAGATATAATTGGTAGTTCATAACTCTAATCTACTGACTTTTAAAAAAATATAATTTAATTTTAAAAGAAGAATAAGAGTGTAACACTTGTAAGCACTATAGAGAAACATGTGTCAGTAGCATAAAGTGACAAATACCAGCCTCCTGTTAGTAGAGAGTGACACATATCAGCCTCTTGTAAGCTCTTAGAGAACATTCTGCTTTAGAATATGTGAACTGTCATGGGAACAATTGAATTAATCTCAGTATCACATGTACTTCATACATATATGAACATGTTTGACGTCTTCGAATTGTTCAATCTCACACCCCCTTAAGAAAATTATAGCATGCATTTTTTTACAAATATATAATTAAAAATCCATTTTTAAAGTAAAAATAATTTAAAATTTGAAAAATAATTTTGTTCTAATTCCAAGAAGGTATCCTTCTGAAACATCTATTTGAAATAATTTATGGGAATTGATGACATTTCTAGTGAGGACACACAAAAAAAAGGTATTATTCTAATTTTTAAAACTTACAAAACTTTTCATGCTTAATTTGTTAATTCTATTTTTGTTTTTTCAATTAAATCTTTGATTGTTTTGGTTTATTATAATTTGAATACCTCCAACAATAAGGATGCTTAACTCATCAAGATGGGTGAACGATCTTTCCCTCTTGCAGTCGTGTCAATAGAAATTACAATATCACCGAACATTAGTTGCAAATAATGTAATTCATCAAAAACTTATCACACCAGGTAAGTTATATCTCTTATTTGATCAATACAACACCTTTATATAATTGGATATAAAATATTATATCTTACAATAGAAAATTTAAGCATAGGACTATGTTGTGTCATTTAGTGCAAAACATAAGCTTGATCCCATCCCTTAGTTCCTTATTGAGTTTGCAATTAAATTCATCATTGCAAATGAACAAAGATAACTCAACAATTTGAAACACACCAATATCATTTATAGTAGTAGGAAAAGTGAATGATCATTGAAACATTATAACATAAAAAACCAAAAACTATCATTAAACACAACAATATCAAAAACAGGGATACAAAAGCGGCATATATATTTAGAAGAAAGATCACAAAAACATAATACCAACTACATCATCTAGAAAAATATGAAAAATAGTACTTAATCTATATATCAAAAGATAACCAAAAAAAAAGGGAAACTGAAAGGACTCTTGCTTCATAACATTTATATTGGGAAACATTACTCCATCAAAACATGTGTCATGTGCCTTCCGTTAATACCATACTAACTTTAAATTTATGTTATGCACGGTGTACAAAATATATATATATATATATATATATATATATATAATATTAACTAGCGGAAGTACAGAGGAAAGCAAGAGTTTAGGTTTCTTATATCTGCATAGAGCATTCCAGACTTTTCTAATTGTTCACGTGGCTTTACCAGGAACTCCCACGTTGAAACCATCCTAGATTTAGCACTTCATCCAGTGTCCGTGGCTACTGCTGTGATACATTTGGTTCTGGTTTGCTGCTGCTAGCCGTAACGTTAGTCTCTGTTTTGCTGCTGTAACGTTGCTGTACCGTTTCTTTTCTTCTGGTTTCCATACTAACCGGCTATGTCACGAGTGAGAGAGCTTTGAAGTGGCTATTTCGGTGACAATTAGCTGGTTTCCAAGAGTCACGAAAGCTCCTCTGTTTTGGGATGGTGCAGAAAATTGTCCTATGCCTTGCTCCATGTGATGCTCCAGATTTCCGTGAGGGTGGTGAAAGCTAAGCTGGTCCAATTTTGAGTTACTAGTTCCAGGAGCTATTAGTTGCTCTCAAGGAACCGTGGTTGTCCGTACCTCTGTTTTCGGTGGTTTGGAGAGACATCCCAGTTGCTGAGTTAAACCGTTTCATGGAACTGTTTTAGCGCTAGTGAGACTTTGTGTTTCCAAAGTAGGTTAGTTTCTTACTTTTAACATGTTAAGTTGCCTGTTTGTTCTAGATATAGTCAAGGCAGACGTAGGTCATCTTCTTCTCTGTTTTATGGGTTGTTTGCAGACTTTCCACTTATATTTCTATTCAAAATGGCATGGAGAAAGTAAGTAGTTGAATGTTGCTCTTGGAATCTCTTTGCTTGGTAGCCGTAAAGTTTGTTGAGAATCTAAGTGAGGTAAATCTATCTAAGTGGAATTTCGAGGGCAAGTAGTCTGCAAGAGAAAGAAGGTACTTCCAAGAGTTAAATGAAAGTTGACCTAAGAGAATATTTCTAAAGAGGAATGCTAAGTAGAATAAGGTGTTCATCTTTTTCATAGGTGAGTAGAATTCCCACATTTGTAAATAAACATTGTTAATTTCATATATTTTATCCTGACGTTATTTTGTGGTAATTTTTTATTGATATTTCACCAACTTAATTTGAAATATTAGAAAGGTGTGCCCCTTGGTTGCTTCTACCATTGATTAGCCTTCATTTAGCTTTTATTCTACTTTGGTGTTAAATTATCTAACTGCTGGAAAACTTAAACCTTTAGCATGATATGAGAATTACACATTGATATTTTTATCATTTTCCAGCACTCATATTGCATTCAAGTATTATAGTAACCAGTCTTACAACATTGTTTTATTGGATCTTTAATTACATGAACTGATGGGGCATTACCTGTGAACATTGTTTTATTGCAATTAGCCATTTGATGGAAGTTCTTTTATTCTATTCTATCAATGAAAGTATTATGACTTATGAAATTGTAAGTGTTTTTGATGGATCCTTTAGTTTCTCACAAAGAGAAACCCTAGGTACACCTAGCTTAACTGACTGTCCATGGACTACATTCTGACATAATGGTATCCGTGAGATTACTCCGGATCTATACTTCGGTGAATTGAATACTATCTTGGATAGCTGAATTGTTTCAATACAATGGATGATAAATGCGAATGTGAGAGTTTCTCTTGTGAAGCGGCAATGGATCCGTCCTATTGACTATATGTGCCTTATGCTTATATTTATTTAATGATCTATTTTTCTTTCTTACAGAGTTTTGACACTTTACTTTCTTATGTTCTCAGTAATCTGTAATTTATGTTCATTATTGTTAATTGTGGGGTTTATTCTACTCACTGAGTCTGTAGACTCATTCTATTTAAATTTCACTTTTTCAGATAACGTTGCAGAGCCCTCATCTTCAATTCGTCTGGAATCTTAGGAACCTGCCATTGAAATACTGATGGGTTAACTCTAGAAGGGATAATGGAGCAATAGAGTACTTTATGGTTGGCTTGTGGACAGTTAGATGTTTATGCATATATAGATAGCGTTATGCATGTAAAGTTAGTTGTATGTGCACTATTAACTATTTTGTGGTGACCACTGAGGCCCTTGGATGTTAAAGTGGGCTTATCCATTGCTGACTGTGTACTGTTGTACCCCTGGAAGTCCTCAGTTTTCAGGGGAGACTCTGTCCAATTTTCTATAAAAATGATTTTGGTCTGTAGTTGGAAAATGGTGATATTTTATTAGTAGTTATTGTCGTGGTTTATTCTGTTGTCTGTCAGGCTTGTGAGGGCTACTTTACAGTAGTCTTCACGCCGGTCACGTGCATGAAGTTGGGTCGTGACAACATGTCAAAATAAAAAAGGGGGTAAAAAATGACATCAATCTTTCTCTTTTTTTCACAACAACTTGCTTGTTAGAAGACATCTGCACATTAGGGTTGTGCTCCATAAAGTCCTCATCAATAGCATTTGCACCACCTCCAACACTTTCTAGGGTAAGAGAATTGTCTTTGCTGTTAGGATGTTATGATCCAATCCAGGCACGTGACCAGCGTAAGAACTACTATAAAGTAGTTCCTATAAGCCTGACAGACGCTAGAGCAACTAATAACAATTAATAATAATAAAATATTACCATTTACTAACCAAAGGTAAAAAATTATTCATGCAGAAAATTGGACAGAGTTTCTCTTAGAAACTGAGCATTCCCAGGGGTACTGCAACACAAACAGAAGTGAACAGGCTCACCATAACCCACAAAGGCCTCTGTGGCAACATATAGAACAGTGCACAAAATAAATATCTAACTTCTGTACTTGTACTACTTATATACAAAACAACTTGCTCTGGAAAATGCAATCACAGTACTATCATACACATGCAAAACCTACTATCTGTCCACATTACATCTATAAGGTGCTCCATTGTCCCTTCTAGAATTAACCCACTAGATTTCCAATGGCAGGTTCCTAAGATACCAGACGATCAGAAGGTGAGGGCTCTATGACGCTGTCTGAAAAAAATTTAAAATGAGGGAATGAGTTTACAAACTCAGTGAGTAGAATTAACCCTATAATAAATTATTATTGCAAAAACTCTTTAATATAGAAAATTTTCTCAATATCAGCATAATTCACAGAAATATGAATACATTCAACACGATGGATCCATTACTTCTTCACAAGAAAAACTCTCACACTTACATATATCAGACACTGTACTAAAACAAGTTACCTGTCAACAACAGCATTTAGATCACTGAGGTATAGATCCGGAGTAATCTCACGGATGATAGCATGTCAAGTGTAATCCATGGACAATAACTTAAACTAGGTGCACCTAGGGTTTCTTTATGGAAGTAGCTAAAGGATCCACTGAAAATCACTTCTAAGTTCACAAATCATATTACTTTAAATAGTAGAATATAATAAAAGAGAATAACTTCTAATCAATGTGTAATTTCAAAATAATAATTTACAATAAAGTCTAATTCTTTTACCACTTCCAAAATTCACACATTTCTCATTAACATAATTCTAACCCAAGAAATAAGCTTAATTGGTACCCAAATCAGTAAAATAAATATAACATCACAAATATTGTCACAAATAAATAACTCATTACAGTTTATAAAATCAACATTTTCTTTTAAAGAGGGGAAAAGTTCTACTCATCGACTAAAATATAAACCCCCTCTTACTAGATTTCGTCTTAGAAATTCTTCTTGTAAGTTAACCTTTACTTAGAATTCTAGGAGGATTTCCTTTTCTCTGACCTTGATTACAAGACATGAAATTCAGGGTATTAAACTCTCAACTAGTCATTCTGTTCTAAATTCCAATTATTATTATTTTTCTCTCTTTCTTTCTTCTTTTCTCTTCTCTCTCTCTTTTTTTTCTACAATTTATGATTGCCCACCTTGTTTACTGTTAAGATAACAATTACCTTACTTAAATTCCCAACACTTACAGCCATCACGCAAGAGGAATTTCATGGACAACACTTAAACTTAACTACCCATCCTCACCACTTCACTTGAATTGAGATACACGTACAAATTTCTGCAACAACCTGTAAAACAGAGAGAAGGATGATTTACGGTAATCTTGGCAAGTATGCAGAGCAAACACGCAACTCAGCAAGCTGAGTTAAGGAACTTACTAAACTAACTTTCACCAACCCCCCAAGGAGCTGAAATAGTCCCGTGGAACAACTCAGCTTAGTAGTGAAATTTTTCCTGCACAAACAGAAAATAGAGGAACATTACAAGGTCCCTTGAGAGCAGCTAACCACTACAGGAGCCAGCAGCTATAATCCCCACTTTCGCACGACAGCACCGGGGTTGAAGGCCATAAAATACAACCCACAGAAGAGAAACAAAACCACCACGTTAGCAAATGGCAGAGCACACTTGACGCGAAAAACAGGGGCTACTGAAGCTGATGATGTTCCAAATGCATGATAGGATACACTATTAGAGCTGGCAAAATTAGCCCAACCCGATTGGCTAGCCCAACCCAACCCGAAAAATAATAGGGCTGGGCTACCAAAATATTGGCCCAAAAAATATCGGGCTTTTTTAGTCCAGCCCGATATGGCCCGTGACCCATTGGGCCGGCCCGATGGGCCAACCAAAAAATTAAATTAAAATTGAAAAGTTTATATTCATTTTTCATTCTTTTATCTTAATAATTTTGGCTAAACTCTCTGTTATTTTCTAAACATGTCCATATATGAAAAGTACTTAGTTGAAAAAAGTTAATAGGAAATTACACTATATAAGTTGAGAAAGTAGAACAATTTGCTACATATAACTCATACAATTTTATACAAGAAGTTAAAAACATATAGAAACAGCCAAGAAGGCATTTGTAACTATAAATGAAGACCTCAACTTCTTTTGTATCAAAAACCTACTCACAATTACTGTAGTTGCATTAAAAAAGATATTAAACTAAGAGCCTAAGACCATAAAAGAAAATAATAAAAGGCAACATGAATTTATAAGGGTTTTTAATAAAATTCAAGTTTGGTTAAATCAAAATGACCATTCAGGCAGAGTCAAAGATGTTTAAGACTATAAATTGAAACTTATCTATCTAATTTGTCTTTTAAACATAGATTCTGTATTTATTTTTCATATCATCTAAATATGTTTTAATTTATTTTTCATGTGCAGCATTAGTGAAACTCATTGATGGATTTCATTGGAAAACATTTTTTTTAACAAATATTGCTTTTCTTTTGTTTTTCATTCTTTTTCTTTCACAATTGTTATAATTTAATAGAAGAAATTTTAACAACATTATTTTTTAAAAGTATTATTTTAACAAACTTTGTTATTAAATAAATTAAAATTAAAAAGTTATAATTTAATATATAAAAAAATAATATTTATTTTATATATATATATATATATTTCATATTTCATATTTTATTTATTATTTTAGTATTTTTAGTATAAAAATAAATATTTTAATTATATTTTAAAAATTATTGATAATTATAGTTAATATTGGGCTAGCCCAATGACCCGATAGGTTGGGCTGGGCTGACATAATGCCATCCCGAATTAAATTCGAACCTGTCCAAACCGACCCGATTATAGCATTGGCTCGATTAGGCCGAGCCGGGCTGGGCCGGGTCAGCCCGATTGCCAGCTCTATACACTATGATGGTTTCAATGTGGTGGTTCCCCAAAAAAAGCCACGTATGGCTTAGAGAAATCTGGACCCTTCTAAGTTAATTGCAAATGTTGATTTATATATATAGTAAAAGTCTTCCTTTTCTATATCCTTTAATATTTACTGTTGACTATTTAAATAAGAAAATTTATTCTCAGCCCAATAGTTAGAAAAAAAATTCTATTGAGGATAAGGACATTACATAGGATCTGATTCTGCTTCCATGCTTGCACTCAAAGTACTGCTATTTATTGGGCCGGTAAGTCAACTCAGCAAACTGCAGTATATGCGAATCATTTTACTTCTATTGTTACATGAAGATATTGATTATTGAATAAGAAAGTTTTATATATATTAATAAGTCACTGATGATGTATTATTTAATTGATCTATTATATATTAATAATTAAATAAAATATAAATTTATTTAACAAACAATGAGAATAGCTAATAAATAAAGTACCAATACATTATAAATATAATTTATATATAAGAAAACATTTGTTAGAATATTTATTTGAAACTGAAATTAATATGCATGGAGAAATATTTCCAAATTTGAAACTGGCATCTTATGAGATACCAATTATTTCCTGGCAGCTGGGGTCAACTATCATTAATTGTTTGACTTTTAGTTATCAATCATTTTTAATATTACCTACATAATTCTTTCTCCTTACCATAAGCTGATATATGACGCTTTAGATTTCTATTTACTAAAATTTGTGGAAGGGGAAGAGAGATGCAATTTGAAATTGGCATCTCATAAGATACTAATTATAACTGATAATTATAATTTAAAAATTTGAAAAATAAATATTTTCTAGTTCTAAAAGTTTTAAATGAAAAAACAAATTTTTTCTAAATGTACCAAAGAAATAGCAGAAATTAAAAGTATTATAAAAAAATTTTATATTTATAAAATAAAAAATAAAAAATAAAAAATTATAAGTTATAAGTTATATATATAATTTTGAAATTCAAATTATAATTTTTAGTTATAATTGACATTTTTTTAATTCAAATCTAAAATAACACATCAAAATAATTATGAATTAATTATTATTGGTAATTTATAATTAGTTTGTTTAAGTGATAATTCATAACCAATATGTTTAATTAAAATTTTTCAACAATAATCATAAATAATAATTATAATTTTAAAATTATATCATTATGAATTAGTAATTATATTTCATTTAAACAAACTGATTAAATGAAATTTAATTAATTTATAACTCTAGTCTATTGACATTTTAAAAAATAAAACTTAATAACAAATCTATTTAATTAAATTTTTTCAACAATAATTATAACAAATACTTATAATTTTAAAATTATAACAAATGTCAATTGGAAATGTTGCCAAATGTCAAAAAAATAATAAAGGTAAGAATGAATATGGAAGAGACATGTAGCAGTATTTGATATCCATGGTTTTTGTCTTAAAATATTTATAGACATATGAAATATAGTAATTTAAAACAATATAACCTACTCAACAATTGACTCAAAATATCCATCATGACGAATAATTCCCTGATGTCGGGTTAACTTGTTTTAATTTGACATACGTCTGGGTTGTTAGGTTGAGATTACTCATTGACTTGAGCTTGGTTCGCTTTGAGAAGTCTTGACTGATCCTTCTTGTTTTGGAATAAGAATTTATTTATGCTTTTACAATGCTTGTGCTTCTGAAATGTTTTGATTATCAACTTGAACAGTATAAATACATTTGAATGATTTTAATCTGACATTTGTTATAAACGATATACCCATATATAGGATACATGTCTAAAAATTATATATGTATATGTATATAATTATTTTTGTTTGGTTTCTTAGTTTTCATTAGATATATTTTCATTTACTGAGTTAGTAGACTCATCCCGATTATATCTTTTGTTTTTAGATCCAGATAAAGCTCAATAGTGACTATTATTGTCCTAAATTGTTGCCTTAGATTAGCAAGGTACCTTTGGAAGCAAGCTTGGTTCACTGAATAAGTGTCTTGTAGTTGGAGTACTCATGTTTTGGTTTGCATTCAGTGTTTTTTGTAATATTCTCATATATGAGAAGTTTGATTTTGATTAGAACTGGGTTGGCCCAGCCCGTCTTGAATATAGGGCAGGGTGGGTTGAATTTTTATTTTTACTCTACACAATAGTTTAATATGTTTTCTCTTAAACTAAAAGTTCAAAATCAATCCATTTTCTTTCTAATTATTTAGTCTCTTCTCCTCCTACCTATAATAATATAATTATATTATGTAATTATTAGTCTTTATAAATATATCATTACAAATAAATACTTATAAAATTTCTTAATATTGAATTCAATAAATTTTATATAAACTAAATAAGTCTTAGTTAAAAAATATATGTTAATTAACTGTTATTAATTAGGTAATTTATATGTATATTATTGTGACACTTAACCAAATTCAATAAACTTGATATTACTGAAAAATTTATATGCCTATTATGATATGACAAATTAACATATTATCTTCTCTTCTTTTTTCTTCTTCCTCATTTTTTCTGATTGGCTATTATTAATTTAGTAATTACCTAACGTGTAATATTATATATAACTAATGAACTTCATACTTTTACGTCTAACTAATAGCTATTTTTTTTTATATCATTTTTGTATCAATAATTTGCTCCGAATCTTATCCAATTATATTAATAAAGGATTTTTTTATAAATCATTTCAATTTGAATAAAAATTATCATAATCAATAAATTTCTATGAATCAACCTTATTTACTATAAAAAAGAGATTGTATTTATAAAATTGTATTAATTACCTCGTTTGCTGCAAAAAGCGAGATCATAATTAATTTTTTTTAATTATTTTTTGGCAAGTCAGCAGGGCTGAGTGGGTTGCCAACCCATCCCGCCCTGCCTAAAGGCAGGTTAAGGTGAGGCGGGGTGCTTTGGCTCACTCTGACAGCCCTAATTTTGATAAAGTGTACATTTCTATTTTTTGGAATAAGGGTGAGGTTTTATTTCATGGACAGTTTGCCGGATTTTTTAGTAAGTTGTTGTATTGTTATGAGAACATGGTTTTGATAGCATATATATGCATATGTATGAGTATGTTCTAAGGCTTCCTAAGTTCGAGAGTACCCTTAACACTGCACCGATCATGTCCCCGATTGGAAGTGTGACAAAAAATGTGTTGAACTTGGTCTGAAAGTCATGGCTAGGTTTAGACGTTGTGGCCAGGACGAGTTTGAGAGCCATAATTGGGTCTTGGTCTGAGAGTTGGGGTCGAATCCAAATTTGAGAGCCAAGACCAGGTTCGAATCTGGAATCCAAATTCTAGATTTTATTATATTTAAATATGTGATCTGGGAAGCTCTCATGCACATAAGCGTTAGTTAGCTGGTAGTAAGTACATACAGGAGAAGACAATTTCAGAAACAAAGAAGTGGTAAAAAAGTAACGCTCCATTTGTTCGTCATGCCCACGAAGAGTGGAGAGAAACTAGCTAAGTGGATAGACAAACTATTATCATGGGACCGCTTGGTTAGTTAAAACCTACAAACAGGAGCTAGCAGAGAGAAGGAAAGGGAAAGTTATGTACTGGCTTTTTAAAATCAAAGAAAGAACAATTTTCTCTCCAATATGCTATGTTTAGCCGTATAATTCATTTTCTAAGTTTTACTTCTGGTTTATTGTCTTTAGATAAATTGAAAGAACTCACACCCACCAATCAGATGGAGTTTGGTATTGGAATGAGAGATCCACAAAATTCATTATTCACTTGGTACATAGTATTAACCAAGGCTGGCTATCGAGCTACTAGTGAGCCCTTCTCCATCTCCATACTCATCGAAGATCAACCCAGAGAACACAAACAGCAAACAAAATGTCGATAAAAACCTCTTGGACCCACTTGAAGTAAGCCAAAGTCGATAGACTGACCAACCAATTATAAATAGTTTTAACATGGATGCAAGCTCATCAATCCTCCTCACTAGCACAGAACTTGACCAATGAACCTCCCCTTCCCCGAGCTTGTGTTACCATTGAAAGAACCCAAACCAGAGAGACACAAGGTACGAGAGAGGACGATGAGCAGGGTAACATGAGTATATTGTACCGTTGATGCGAAACATCTAGATGCTTGGATAGACCAATTGGAAACTTACTTTACCCTCCCTCTATGGGTTCAATAGTTGTGAGAAGGTTGCATTTGTAAGACTGAAGATTACCAACCATGCCTTAGCCTTGTGGAACGCCTTCTTAAAAAGCAACGAAGATTGAAAGTTAAACAGGAAGGACTTCACCTGCCTGCTATGTCAAGGGTTTTATCCTATGGGGTATTCTCAAGATTGTTGGATATATTGGCATAACCTACGACGGAGGCAGCACCAGACAGTTCAAGACTATACTACTGAGTTCCGGCGCTTGGTCGTAGCTTTGAGTGTTAGTCTAGATAACGGGATACCTTCACAAGGGCTGCATATGTAGATTTAGAATGAACTCCGCTTATACCCAGCCTCAGACATATCCCACATTAGCCGAATCGCCATGGCCATCGAACAAAAGAATAAAACCAATATGCCAGAAATAGATACAGTGGCCGAGAGAAGGAGGGCAACGAACATAATCCAAGGAAAACAAAACCACGAGCTAACTCAGCTTCTTCATCTTGAACTAACAGATTTTGTGAGCATTGTAAAATCACAAGGCATGAAACAGGGAAATGTTGGAAACTACACCCCAGCTCTTCCCTAAGAAATGGAAGAAGGATGATGGCTGACGTAAATTGACAGTCACCGTGACAAATGCACCCATTGAACTCGAGCAGATCGAAGAAGCAAATAGGAGCTTGACTCACTATACCCAGGGAGAAGTAGCCTAATTCTCCAAATACAGTTGATGAAAAGGAGGAGCCCTTCACACTACGAATTCATATTAAACACGAAGTCATCGAAGCTACCATTGATCCCAGATGCCAGAAGAACCTGATCTTCTCTAGTCTAGTTCAAAAATTGAGACTTGAGATTATTGGATCTAGTTTTTAAGCCTAAAACCTACATGATATCGGTGTAGGCATGAATTTTGAAAAAAATTAAACCATAGCATGCAAAAACACAGCGGAATAAATAATCACATATAGCATACACAACTTGCATGAATTGAGAAGGGATAGAATTAAACCTTTGAATAATTAAAACTTCTCTACCAACCATATTAACCACCTCGTCTTTATGAATTGTTTCAATTCAAAGAATTTAAAGTAAAAATAGGTTAGAAGAACAAAAGAACAACAATATGATGGCACTCTAATGTTATATTTTTGGCTGAATGAAAAGATCTCTATTCTCTTGTAGATAGTGTCCCACACTTGATTTCTCTCTCTCAAAAAACTTACTCCTCCAATGTGGCTCTCTTGTGTGTGGACGACTAGGGAGTTAGTATTAAATTATATTAACCCTAGCCCCTAGTCTTTTAGTTGTAATAAAAAACCAATAACCCTAATGGCTCACCAAGTGGATGCCACCTCCACAGGGAAATTAGGTATTATTATATCCCATTATTTATCAAATAAACCTTAATTATCTTATTTTATTTTCCCTTATTTTATATTATAAAAATAAATTAAATGGAGCTTTTCTTTTGACCAATAACTTGTGTGCTTGAATTAAAACTCTAATAATATAATTTTAGCTTCATCAACCTCTTTGACCACTTAGTCTTTTAAAGCATGTAGGACTCCTTAGAAATCATAACCCTTCACAATTCTTATCCTAATACACTTTGACTTTTAACCACTTAGGATAAATTAATTTGAACAAAGCAAATTTGATTCCATGAGTGGTTTGGCTGAAATCCTTCATGAGATATTGGAGGTTGATTTGTTTCAAATTTCGATCAAGACAATGGTTGTCTAAATTGAGACAAAACTTGTCATAATGAAGACATGCCTTGTTTTAAAAATTCCTTGTCTAATTAAGATAACTATTGTCCTAATCAAGATAAGTAATATAAGAATTCTTTTTGTCTTTTTAAAACAACCTTTGTCTTAATTGAGACTACTAATTCTTACACTATCAAGCACACATAGGATAAATTTTGTCCTAAGGAAATGTTTGTATAAAAATGAGAGACACAAAATGTGTCCAAAAATGATGAGACAAATTTTGTCTCTTTTAAGACATATTTCAATCACTTAAGACAACTCTTGTCTCAATATAAGTCTTGTCCAAATTAAGACAATTTTTATCTTAATTAAGACAAACCCTAAAACACTAAAAACCATCATATAAACCTTATCAAAAATGTTCTTCCAACTTAAACAGATTGAATTCTACAAAGGTAGATGGGGAATTTTTTTGGACATAGGAATTTCAAGCTCCAATGAACTTAGGATTATCTTAATCTCATTAAGACAACTCTATTTCATTAACCATGAAATCATTCCACTGTAGATTCATGATTGTACTATTGAAAAACCTAAAATTATGAGAAGCCAATATTTGATATTGTTTTTTCAATTACAAACCGAGTGTTTATGAAACCTTATAACTATTCATTGACACAAGGTAAAATTATCATTTTATCCTTTATGTAAATTATGTCCCCTAGTCTTATATTTCATTTGATAAGTAACCAAATACTTTTAAAATTAAGTAAAAAAAAAAACCAAGAAATAATGAATACCTTATTCATCATTCACTAGGCCTAAATTTGTCATATATCTTCCTGAAATCACTAGAATTGATATTTGTACTATGAACTCCATTTCTTAGATACATGTTCCCTGATGTTCACTTCAACTATGATCCTAACATATAGAGTTTTGACCAACGTGATACAATAATCCTGCCCTTAGTATATCAAAGACCATAATGGACTTGAACACAAGTCCATATTCCATAAGGAGTTTTTTTGCCACAAGTGAGTACATAAGTCTGAGTTCAAGTTCATAGTTGAAGTGAACTATAATAGTATTAATACCTGCAATCATCCACTTCTAACACCATCCACTTCAATACTTTAAGATTCATCATTCTCTTAGAGGAGATTCGCACTCCTTCGATGAAGGTAATATGGACACTGTAGTCTTCATTGAATAGAGTGATCAACTCTATTAAATGAATGTGAATAATATTTTTTATTCATCCAAAGATACATATCTCATTTGCATAATGTTTATGCAAATTTATTTTGGTTTATTTAGAATCTTGGTACCTTAATAGCCAGAGTGTAAAGCTTACATAAATAAAGTTTTTATATAATTATAAAATGTATTCGCAATATGTCAACTATTACATGATTTAGAATTAAACTTGCTTTTTAGGGCATCATATTCTTAATAATCTCCTACTTGCCCTAAAGCAAGTATGACATGTCCCTAACCCCTAGTCCTTCTAGGTGACCCTAATCAAAGCACTTCTACAAAAGAGATTTTGTAAATTGATCAGCTAGATTCCTCTCTGTCGCTATTTTGGTGACGACCACCTCCCCACGCTGTACAATCTCCTTATGGGATTATACTTTCTCTCAATGTGTTTAGTTGCTCTATGATTCTACATTTCTTTTAAATTAGCCAGAGCTCCATTGTTATCACAATAGAGAGTGATAAGTGTCACAATGTGATAGTCGATAAAAAGCCACCATTTTATAACTTTAAGCGCATAAAGGAAAGCGTAGAGAAAAAAATGTCAATACCAATTAATTAGAAGGATCATTGAAATTCTTAAAAAAGAAAGAAGATCATTAGCCCTTGGAACCAAAGAGGCTTTGAGAGTCTAATTATATGTAGAGAAGGTGTTAGGCATCCTACAACGTCCATTCCTAAGGATGGTTTCTCTAAGTCATATGGCCCTTAGAACCCTTTTGAAAATACCAAATGGGTCCACTTGGATTTCCTAAAATTTCCTTTTTTGAATGAGAAAGTGTTATAATTTTTTAATGAAGCTCAACATATTTATTTCAATTTAGCATACAAGAAACTTGATCTTGCAAAAGCATATCCTAAGTCCATTTGAGCCAAATCACTCAAAAAAACTTCTTTCATTTCTTATTGTTAACAAGAAAGCAAGTTATTATTTTCAAAACATACTCCCACTAGCCCAGAACAACAGAAGACCCGAGAATTAAAAATCAAACAAGGAAATGAAGGAAACATATATAATAAGAGGATTAGGTCTTACATCGAGGGGAAAGATAATAAAATAGAACGAGATATTGCAAAATAACCAAAAATTATACAACCAAAAAAAAAAAAAAACACCAACATAAAGGAATAAAAATACAAATAAACACACACAAAAACAAAACACACAACTTATGCTAGAAAAAAAAAAACACACGTAAGCAGGCAAAGGTATTTGTTTGAGAAAACAAATGAGCTCAAAGGCCATGGCAACTATATTTCAAATTAAAGATATATTCTTAGGCACTTTATTACATTTTTATTGGAAAGAAATGAAGATGGAAATACATTTCTTTAAAATGGTGCTGGGTAATACGCTGGATAATTATAGGCTTAGAACAACAATACAAAGTCTTGTTCCAACCTATATCTTTTTTACATAATTATTTGAATTCTAACAAGAAATTTATTTTGGAATTTAACAACAAATACCTATTTCAAGTTAGAAGCAAAAGCTAAATTGAAATTCAAGTATCTCATTTATCTGGAATCATGCATTAATTCTAGAAAGAATTTCACTCGAATCCAAACCCCTAAATAGAACCAGATCATAAATTCAATGCCCATTCCTTATTTCCAACTAAAAGCAAAACCAATTTGGGAATTCAGTAACATATTAGAATGGAATCAAGGAATAATTTTAAAAAAAGCTGACTCAGATTCAAATTTAGGAACAAAATTAGATTGACCCCAATACTTCGAGAACTTTTTTTTTTTAGAACGACACAACAACATTGGATTTGAAATATAGATGCCCAAATTGCCAAGGATCTTGGGAATCCAAGAATACTCTTGGATCCACGAGATCTCATGTTATCATTGCTCTAACAAAAAAAAAAAATCACATGTAAGAAGAAAAAAATGTTACCTTTCCCCAAAACGAAAGCTTTGCCATTCAAATTTCAGAACACAACTCGCTTCAAAATTCATTTCTTCCCTTTTAGATCATTGTGACCCCTGAGCCAATGCCATCTACCCTCTTTTATAGCAAACTTGAGACCAGCTTGTGAGGAGCCTTCATAAATGGTGATGGAAATCTTGGATGGCATATTACAGAAGGAAAATAAGTGCGACGCCGATCGCAGAGCAAATGAGGAGGACGATTACGGCTTGTAGGAGGTGTGAAAGACAAAACTGCTATGGTTGTGTTGGAAAGGAGCTTCAATGAATAACCAATAGCTTCCAAGGGGGAAAGTTGGCATGAGCATGTGTTGGTGGATGAGGGAGATTAGAGGGATTGTGAGAGAGGGATCAGGGTAGGGTGGCTATGGTTTCAATGAAAAAGGGAAGAGGGTTTTTTAGATTAATGTTGTTGGGTTGGGTAGGTTTAAGCTAGTGGAGTGGGTTAAGCATTACGAGTTAGACTGGTATGATTGGCTTGGACTAGAGAAATGGGTTAGACTAGTTGAAGGGTTATTGGGCGAGTTTTGGTTTGGTGGGGCTAATGGTTTAAAGGTAAAAATGAAGAAGAGGAAGTAAGTTAAGTGGATGGGTTAGGCCATTTAAGTGTGTTGGACCAATTTTGCTTTTTTAAAATGAACTGGCCAAGGGAAGTAAAATTAACTTGAGAGGCAAAAAAGAAAAAGAAAAAAAAGAGTTGGGTTAGCTTTTTGTTTTTAATTTTTTGTGAATTTAAAAGGAACCTTAATTAAGATTTATTTTTTTGTGTTTTCACATTATATATATATATATATATATATATATATATATATATATATTTTACATCTTTTTTTGAAACATAATTAAATAAATAAAAGAAGTGGGACAAAATATGATGTTTACAGTTCCCTCTTTTTACTTGCTTTTTGATGGGGAAAAGTGAAAAACCAACAGTTTTTCAAATTTACATATAAAGAATAAATAAAGATAAAAATACATATTTTGTCTAGGAACAATACCAGAAAGCAGTTTGAGAGTTAAAATAGCAAGGAACAAAGTCTCGTGTTGTCAGCAGGAGTTCTAAAATGGCTAAGGGTAAACATTGCATGCTATAAGGATTTTTCAAACTCAGCAAGAGAAATACATGCATGCTAAGAGAGAACTTTTGAAAAGATTTGGCAAGGGAAATACACCCATGCCGCAAGAAATTTTCAAACTTAGCAAGGGAAATACATGCATGCTAAGAGAGAAAATTTAAAAGGTTGGCAAAGGAAATACACACATGTGAGAGAATTTTCAAACTTAGCAAGATAAATATATGCATGTTAAGAGATAAAATTTCAAACTTAGCAAGGGAATCACAGCACAAAGCCATAAATGTTCAAAATCAATGAAGGAATTTTTGCAAATCAACAAGGGAATCATCGCACGAAGCTAATATGAAGATTTTAAAATGGCAAGGCATATGTCGTACCAAGCAAGACAGAAGATTTCGAAAACCAATAAGGGAATCACAGCCTGAAGCAAGGAATTTTCAAAATCAACAAGGGAATCATCCAAGAAGCTGATAAGGATTTTAAAAATGGCACGGGCATACGGCCCATGAAGTTATCAAAAAAATTTTGAACACTAGAAAAGGGATCATCGTACAAAGCTAGAAATTTCGCAAATTAGTAAGAGAATTACCGCCCGAAGCCGATAAGGAATTTTTTTTAAATGGCAAGGACATACATTGCACGGAGCTAGAGAGAAGATTTCAAAAATCAGTAAGGGAATCATTATACGAAGCTAGAAAATTTCAAGATCAAAGAGGGAATTTTCACAAATCAGAATGGGAATCATCACACGAAGTCGATAAAGAGATTTTAAAATGGCAAGGGATGGTAACCATATTAAGCTGATTTTAGTTAGGAAATTTGGAAAAGGATGGTAGTTGTATTAAGCCAAATGAAAAATGAAAAACTTGCAAGGGATTAGGACCACACACAATTGGGAAATTTGGAAACTAGACAAGGGAATGACACCACTTGCAACTGGGAATTTGTGACCAAGCAAGGGAATAGAACTGCATGCAGCTAGAAAATTGGGAACCAAGCAAAGGGATAGGACTACATGCAACTGGAAAATTAGGAACCAGGTAAAGAAATAAGACCACATGTAATTGGAAAATTAAGAACCATGCAAGGGAATAAGACCGCATGCAATTGGCAAATTGGGAATCAGGCAAGGGAATAGGACATATAGCAACTGGGAAATTGGGAACTAGGAAAGGGAATAAGATCACATGCAATTGAAAAGTTGGGAACTAAGTGAGGGAATATGACCGTATGTAACTGGAAAATTGGGAACTAGAAAAGAGAATAGGATCGCATGCAACTAGAAAATTGGAAACCAGGCAAGAGAATAAGACCACATGCAACTCAAAAATTTGGAACTAGGTA
This sequence comes from Ceratonia siliqua, assembly GCA_034509205.1. Taxonomy (NCBI): domain Eukaryota; kingdom Viridiplantae; phylum Streptophyta; class Magnoliopsida; order Fabales; family Fabaceae; genus Ceratonia; species Ceratonia siliqua. The sequence continues at coordinate 24,235 of JASKGM010033127.1, forward strand.
AGGAAATAGGACTGCATGCAACAGGAAAATTGGGAACCAGGCAAGGAATAGGACCACCTGCAATCGAGAAATTAAGAACCAAGAAATGGAATAAGACCACATGCAACTGGAAAATTGGTAACTAAGGTTAGGAATATGATCGCATGCAACTGAAAAATTGGGAACCAGGCAAGGGAATAGGATCGCATGCAACTGGGAAATTGGGAACCATGCACAGGAATGTGACTGCATGCAACTAAAAATTTGGGAACCAGGCAAGGGAATATAACCGCATGCAATTGAAAAATTGGGAGCTAGGCAAGGGAATAGGATTGCATGTAATTGGAAAATTAGAACCAGGGAAGGGAATAAGACTGCATGGAACTAAAAAGTTGGGAACCATGCATGGGAATAGGACTGCATGCAACTGGAAAATTGGGAACCAGGTAAGGGAATAAGACCCATGCAACTAGTAAATTGGGAATTAGGAAAGGGAATATGACTAATTGCAACTAGAAAATTCAGAACCAGGCATGGGAATATGATTGTATACAACTGGAAAATTTGGAACCATGCAAGGGAATAAAATCGCATGTAATTGGAAAATTGGGAACTAGGCAAGGGAATAGAATTGCATGTAACTGGAAAATTGGGAACAAGGCACAAGAATAAGATCACATGTTGCCCACAAATTTTTTTTTATAAAGTTTACAGAGTATTTTGGAAAGATACCTTTCTCTTCCAAGAAAGATTCGACCTAAGTTTTCTCTTTCTTTCTCTCTTATGGACAAACTTTACAATTTCTTTTTTATTATGCCTTATCTAATTATCTAATTTACAGTAACCATTTCCTTTAGGCAAATCCTTCTTATTTTGAGACAGTTAGTGAATATTTATCTTGCATGAATGACTTGATACCGGCTCAAACTATGTTGATTATGTTACTTCTTAGTACCTACAATACTCAGCCAACTACTACTGATAAATACTGATGAATAATTCTTAACTTAGCTTTTATATCAGTACACTCTAATTTCATCCAGTGAATAAATTGAAGAGAGAAGCATATTAGATGAATAAACCTCTCTTTATTGATATGGATGTCTCCACAAGGGACGAATGCAACAAATCTTTTCTACAGATAAGAGAACATAACAAGGAAAAGGCATATTGAACCAAAATTTTTTTCAAGTAAAAGAGTAGCAGAACCTTTGTACTAATAATTAGTGAAATAAAGAAATGAGCACAAAAATTACCCCAGTTTGAGTTTCCCAACATCCATTGGTCTTGATTCTCGTGTTGCAACCGATATGCATATTGTGCCTTTTGCTGAAGGAGACTGACAATAGTGCCATCCTACCAGCATATTGGCCTAGTTTCAATCCCCATAATGTAATTCTAACCTTGAGCTCCTTTTGATTAATCAGACTCTTGCTTTCATGATCTTTGATTTGGCACTCTAATTTTTTCTTAAGCTGCCTTTTCAGGTTTTCAACTTTGTGGGCTCTCCTAACTGTTGCCTAAGCTGCCTTTTTGGGTTTTCTACTTAGCAGATTCCCTAATTTTTGCCTAAGTCACCATTTTAGGTTTTCAACTTAGCTAGATTTTTTTTCCATGCATAATAGCATTTCACATAATCGTAATTCATTGGTTTGGCTAATTCTTGCCTGTCCATATCAGTAAAGATCAAGGCTCCTTCCAAAAAGGCCTGTTCGACAATGTATGGTTTTTTGTATGCAAGGGACCATTCCCACTGGCATCCTCTTGATTAGGCAGAATTTTATTGATTACTAGGTCTTCATTTTGAAATTCTCTATGGTGGACCTTGTCAAAAGCTTAAGCCATCCTATTTTGGTAAAGGTGCCCATGGCATATTGCGGTGAAATGTTTTTCTTCTATTCAATTTAACTATTCATAGTGGACTTTGGCCCATTCGACCTTCTTGAGCTGCACCTCCATAAGTACCATAAGAGATAAAATTCCCACTTTGATGGGTGTTATGACCTCCATCTTGTAAACCAATGAATACAGAGTTACCCTAGTTAAGGATCTTACATGAGTATAGTAAGCATGGAGTGTGTACGGTAGTATCTCGTGCAGACTTTTATAAGTCCCCACCATCTTACTCAATATTCTTTTGATATTTTTGTTTACAACTTCGACTGCTCCATTCATATGTGGTCTATATGGTGAGGAGTTATGATGTTTGATCTTGAATTGCTCACAAAATGTTTTAACTTTAGCACCAATCATATTCGGCGCATTATTAGTGATTATTCTCGATGGTAACCTATACCGACAGATGATGTTAATCTTTATAAATTTCAAGAATACCTTTTGAGTAATCATGACATATGAAGCTACTTTTATCTACTTTATGAAATAATCAATAGCAACTAATATGAAACGATGGCCCTTGGAAGCCTTCGGGTGGATGAGCCCAATCATATTTAAATCCCATATTGAAAATGGCTATGAAGCTGCCAAATTATGCAAGGGGAACGATGGAACATTAATGCGATCGACATAAATATGGCATTTATGACATTTTTGGCAAAAACTGATGTAGTCGTTTTCCATAGTTGACCAATAATATCTACATCTTAGAATATGACAAGCCATCATAACCCAGTTAGCGTGAGTCATACATATTCCTTCATGCACTTCTTCCATGGTTTATTGTGCTTCTTTGCTATCCACACAATGGAGCAATATTCCGTCATGACTTCTTTTGTAAAAAGATTTCTACACTTAAAAAGAAATTAATCGCTGATCACCTTGATGTATTACTTAATATCCTCATACCATGGGTTTTCTTCACTCTGCACAATATTTAGGCAATATGCTAGTTTATCTTTAGATTCAACACTAATTAGTAGGATTTTACTTCCCTGATCTAATTTATTCACAATAGGTAGAGTTGCAAAAGCATTCGTAGATTGATTCTTGTCTCGAGTTAGATGTGAAAAAAGGGATTTCTTCAAACTCTTATATCCGAAGGGATAAATACTTTTGATATGGTACCAACTTTGGATCCCACGTTTTCCATTCTCCTTTAACTTGATATAAAATGAGATATGAATCCTCATATACTCTTAACTTCTTTATGTTTATGGCTACGGCTTCTTGCATTCCATTAACACATGCTTCGTACTCGGCCATATTGTTAATGTATTCAAAATCTTGCTTTATAGTGATCGGAAACTGTTTTCCTTTTAGGTAGATGATAATAGCTCATAACCCAGGTCTATGTATATTCACAGCTCCATCAAAATACAGCTTCTAGCTTTCCTCTGGCTTAGCTTCTTAGGCAGCCAAAATATCCTCATTTGGGAATTCAAAATCTACTACTTGATATTCATCCATTGGAATTTCAGCCAATTGGTCTTCAATGGCACTTCATTTTGTAGCTTTCAAGATGACATATTTGATATTATATCCTGACAAAATTACCTGCCACTTACTGACTCTTCCAACCAAGTGGGGTTTCTTGAAGACATATTTTAGAGGGTCTATCCTAGAAATGAGCTAGACAATGTAATAAGCCATGTACTAATGTAGTCGTTTGGATATCCAAGCTAAGGCACAACAAGTTTTCTTAATCGAAGTATAGCGGCTTTCACATTCATTGAATTTCTTAATTGAATAATAAATTACTTTTTCCTTTCTACTATTTTCTTCATGTTGCCCTAGCATTGCTCCCATTGCTTCTAGTAAGACTGACAGATATAAAAGGAGAGGTTTATCCGAAGTAAGTGGAACCAAGACTGACATATTCTGTAAATAAGATTTTATCTTCTCAAAGGCCACCTGACAATCCTTATCCCATTTACTAAGATTATTCTTCTTTAACAACCTGAACATCGGCTTACACGTATAAGTCAAATTGGCAATGAATCTAGCAATATAATTAAGTCTCCCCCTGAAACTCTTCATTTCCTTCTCCTTAAGCGGAGTTGGCATATTTTGTATAGCTTTGATGTTATTAGGGTCGATTTCAATTCCCTTTTGACTTACAATAAAACCTAGTAATTTTCCCGATGATTCCCTAAATGTGCATTTGTCTGGGTTCAATCATAGCTTGAACTTTCTAAGCCTTTCAAACAATTACCTTAGAACTGCTACAAGACTTTCATTTTCATTAGACTTGGCCACAATGTCATCTACACACACTTCGATTTCTTTGTGTATCAAGTCATGGAACAAGGCCACCATCGCCCTTTGATATGTAGCTCCAACATTCTTAAGCCTAAAGGACATCACTCTGTAGCAATACATCTCACATTGAGTGACGAAAGTAGTATTTTCCTTGTCTACTTCATTCATTGGAATTTGATTGTACCCAAAGCACCCGTCCATAAATGAGTATATGTGATTTGTTGCTATATTGTTTACTAACACATCAATGTAAGGTATATGGAAATCATATTTAGGGCTTCCTTCATTTAACTTCGAATAGTCAACACATATTCGAACCTTGCCATCTTTCTTGGGAATCGGAACTATGTTAGACACTCGTTCATGGAAATGAGCTACACTACAAAAAAAAGGCAATTAGGGGCGGCCAAAATTGACTTCTAGATGAGGAAAGTCCGCCTTTAAATCATTTGAGGCAGAAAATTTTTTGCCTTTAAATAATTACCTTCCAAACTAACAAAAAAGGCATCTCAATAATATGTTGGAATCGGATTTTATCTGCCTCATTTTAGAGGCGGATAAAATTCGCCCCTAAATTGGACTCTATAACTAGGGAAATAGAGGTAGATTTAGAGGTGACATTTAGCCGCCTTTATTTTACACGCTGTTTTCGAAAAAACTGGGCCTTCCATGTCCGATTTTTCATTGTTCCCTCAAGTTAGTTTATGCCAAATTTATCCAAAAATCTAAGTTGAAGGCGTAGAAAGAAAAAAAAATAATAAATGCATTAAAAATAGTTTAAAAAAATTCAATTATGTACAACAGTATGTTATGAAAAGATAATTCAAATGTGAACATAATTTAATGTTTTGAATAGCTAGTATCCTCTATTCATCGTAATCATTATCTAAATCATTGCTAGTTGCGACCAAGGGTTAAGTTAGAAAAGGAGGAGCTAGAGTAGGAACCAAAGGTTGACGTGGATTAACCTCAGTAGGAAGATTAACCCCAAGGTGCTTGAAGAGAATATGTATCATCTCTTTGTTTTCCTTCAACTTCATGCACAAATAATCGATTGTGTGGCCCATGTTCTGAATATCAGATAGGGAAGTACCTTGGTCAGCATTAGCAGAAGAACCCTTAGCATAATAAGTGGTTTACTTCCCAAGCGAAACATGTGCCCTTTCTTATTTATTCCCCCAACCACATCAAAGGATAGCTAGTTTTCAGATGTAGCAGAGAGGTTAGGTGCAATAATACCCCCTTTACAGATAGCTTATCTCTTCCTTCCTATTTGTAAACTCTTCCTGAAAAAACAAACCAAACCATAAAGCAATTAGGTTGGCAACATTGCATCAACAAGAGAATTAATTAAATAATACAATAGATCCAAGTTAACTGCATGAGATTCAGTATAATTTTATTAATAGTGATGCAACTTGAGTTAATTACTCTAAAAAAATCCCAAAATAGTTTCAACAATAAATTAGAAATATAAGCTTATTGAAAGGTTAATGTACACCTTATTTATTTCACATAGATAATTAAAAACTGCCCTTCTGTTTTGTTTGTTTTTTAATAGCATATGTAACCAACTCCAACTCTGGCTTTGGGAATTGGATACTTGATCATGATGATAAATGGGAGGGACTAGGGAGTACAATATAAGGTTAGTATATAAATAGTTTATTGTTATTGGTTTTTTGAGAATTTGGTATGGTTATGCATAACATCAATCTCAGAGGAGGGTTATACAGTTTAAGCATTCAACCCCTATACATGAACATATTACAACTTACCCAAGAATAATTAGCAAATAGTTTAAGCACCATAAGATGCATTTTGTTGTAGATTAATTATCAGTTCTTGTAATTCAGAATCACAATAAAGTTAAGTGGTCCTTTAGCTCGTCCCAGATATATATGCTTGATAATGCACCTAAATTGGTCACATGCACTTTATTTCTACTAGGCTTTTTTAACAAAATTTGATATATGAACCATGAAAGCCACATTTGTCTAATTTTTATTTTCTTCTTAATTTTCCAATACATATAATTGGTTATATTGCTCTTAACATACTTGTAAGCACACATAGGCATGTGTCCACAAAACCCACAGTGCTTTATAATTGATATATGTGAATCACAACCAATTTGGAAGTTCCTATAGAGCTTTGAAAATAATGAGTAACTAAGAACGTTTCACATTTTAGTCAATCACAATCACTTCGACCAACTGAATTCAATTAAACATCCCAAGATTTATACTATGGAAGCATAAATGGAATTTTCAATCCAACCTCAATACATGAAGCTTGTCACTGTAATATTCCTTTCCTTTTTTTCATCATGTTTGAACATCTATAAGTTATTAATAAAATTGGATCGAAACAGCAACCATAATCTCTCACTCGGCATTCAAGTTCTAGCACCGCAAAAATAGGAAGAAAGGGAAGCATTCAATTCCAAACTAAATCCTATAGTTAGAAATAGGCATCAAGCAAGTAACCCAATGACCTAATACTAAGAGTTACCAAAAAACAAAAGGCATATGGATGCCAAGAAAAAAATATACCCACAAGTATATGGGTTGTTAAACAGTAGTATAAGGCAATCAAGTGTCGTATCCACAAGGAGGAAAGTTCAAGTACCAAAATGTACATTTTCTTATATTATCTAGGCAACCAACTAATCAGGTGAACAAAGATGAAATAAATATTGAGAATCGAAATTAATGAAGAGAAATCCTAGGAATGAGCTTTCATTATGGAACCTTGTTATAGATTTTATATTAGTTGTTAATACTATTTAATATGTTAAGGCTAGATTCTTTAATGCATATATTACCCTCTCTAAAGGCATAATACTTATATTTATGTTAACCCTATATAGACACTCATGATTACAGTGATCAATGTCAACTCATTATGCTTTCTAGAACTTGATTCAAGTGCCACAAAGGCATGCATCTATCTCTAGACTACATTATCTAGGTTTAATAAATCTACCAACTAACATTGAACTTCAACTCTTGCTCCTTCATTCAATGCCTTGAACAAACAATTAATGACCAAATAATTGCAAGCGTAAAAACCAAATTTATTGAATAGCAATCAAAGAGTATTATCCAACAATTAAAATTAATCCATAATAAGGTTTCAATAACTACATCACCATTCCTAGAATAATAAAATTAGCTACTCATACTATTAACTTAAAATAAAAAGTATTCATGAACCAAATCATAGGAGAATGCAACAACTTTAAATCAGAAAAGTTAAGAAGAGTAAACAAGAACTCCAAAGGAAGATGGAAAGTGAGCCTCCTTCTTTTAAGAAGTGATGCTCTTTCTTCCTCCAATGATTCCTTAAGAACTCCCTTCCCTTTGACTCTTCATAGCTGCTAAGTAGACCCCCAAAACTAGCTTTCCAAATCCCCTCTCTAATGCCCACTGCTACTCAATTAAAGACCTAGCTTACAGCCACTAAAAAGCAGGCAAAATGGGTATTTAAAGCACAACAAAGTTGTGTGTTTTGAATTGAAAAACTGTTGCTGAAATTACAATATTTTGGGACCTTAAAACCCCAGCAAAGTGACAATGGTTTGGTGCAAAAAACCTCTCCAACCAGCGTGTATTTTTGGTGCTGACTTGTTGCATTTAAATGGCTGGGCAAATTGCTATGAGTGACGTTGTTTTTGGTGCAGATAGGAGGTTCCTGTTAGAAAATTTTGACCATAAAAGCAAATTGTAATGGGGCTTAAGGATTTATGGAGACATTGTAAAAATTAAAAGATTGAGGATCATTATAATTAGAAGTAAAGATCAAGGTGAGTTTTTACAATTTTTTTTTGAACTTCAATCATAGAAAAATGAAATTCAAAATTTTCAAGCTTCACCCCTTGACATTTGACTTTTTTCATACTATCATAAAGATAGTAAGTATTATTTTAAAAATAAAAAATACTAAATCTTATATTATTAAATATCATAAAAAATTATAATAATTTATCCTAGCACTTTTCATGGCATAGATCACAAGGGTTATCCACCAAAAGTTAACAAATTAAATACAAATTTTGACAATGATACGTGGCAGCTAATTTCTATAATGATTCCTTCAATTAAGATTAGATGCGAGCTAATATAATTATATTTCATTAAAATGGATGTGACAATAAATTCTATTATCTAATACATGTATATTATTACAAGTTTTGATTGACTCTTATAGTCTTAATACTTATTTTGAGTGGAAAGTAAACCCAAAACTTTTTTGAATATAAAAATAACCTAGTTAATTAAAAGAATATAAATCTATACATGACATAAATCTCCATGGAGTCCTACATGACATTAGCTCATCATGCAAAGTCCTGCAAGACCACGATATCTTATATGTAACTTTTCTCTTTGTTGCTTTATTATAAGAGTTATAGTAACATAAATCAAAAGCTTTAACTAGCCTTACTCAATCCAGCCATAGCTACCACCAGCTCTACAAACACCAACCTAGCTCCCCTTGAATCTTCAATCCCAAAGACCTTATACAAATTAACATTGTAACCTAGCTGCCAATCAAACTCATTGGCAATAACTACCCAGCTTGGCACAAGCAATTTCAGTCTCTTCTCATTGGACATGACTTGGTTGGCTATGTCACTAGCACCAAACCATGCCCACCTCCAACAATGGAAAGTGATGACAGAGAAGGCATCAACCCTGCACACACATACTGGGTGCAACAGAACTAGCTATTGTTTCTAGCACTTCTCAGCTCATGTGATGTTGATGCCAGAGGCATTATGTCATCTATTAAGACGTCTATAAAAGCTTGGGCAAAGCTTCAAAAGGCCTATGCCAATAGTTCCCGCTCTCAAATCATGTCTTTCAAATAGCGTCTTGCCTCACTCACCAAAGGATCCTCCTCCATGATAGAATACCTCAATCAAATCAAAGGTACTACTAATGAACTCACTCTCATTGGATACCCCCTTGATGATATTGATCTAGTTATCAACATTCGCAGTGGCCTTGGCCTAAAGTTTAGAGAAATTTCTGCCTCTATTGGCACTCGCGAGCATCCCATCAGCTTTGATGAATTGTTTGATAAACTCATGGATTATGAACTCTTGTTGCAACATGAAGAATATTTACACAATGCCGCAGTAGTCACTGTAAATTATTTCAAGAAGCAACACTCCAATCACAACACCTACTCCAACTAATCCAAGAGATGTAACTACTCAAGAAACAATAACACCATTGTTGTTTCCTCCAAAGGCCCTCTGATTTACCAATACTGTGACAAGAGAGGCCACGATACAAAGGATTGTTATAGCATTAAAGGCTATCTTTCCAAAAACACCACACTCACGGCCCACCATGTTAACTTCAACTCCTCAACTAAAAATACATGGCTCATGGCCTCTAGTGCCACACATCACATTACCAATGATTTCAATAACCTGAACCTCAAATTGGAATATTGTGGCACATATCGCCTTTATGTAGCATATGACACAGGTTTGACTAGCTCTCATAAGGGTTCCACATCTATCCCTACTTCTTCCACCTCCTTAAATTAAATAATGTGCTTTGTGTTCCAATAATTTCTCGAAATCTACTATCTGTCTCTTAATTATGTCACCACCATAATGTATCTAGTGAATTTTTCCCTTGCATTTATAGGTGAAGGCCTAAGCATTAGGGAAATTCTCCTTCGTAGCCTGAATGAAGACAATGTTTACAAGTTTCCACTCTCACCTAGCCAATCTCACTAAGCAGCTCGTGCCACTCTCTCTCAATCCATGACACATCGGCATCATCGACTTGGACACCCAGCTTCTCACATTCTTGCTCATATTATTAAATTTAATAATTTGTTCGTTTCCAATTCAAATGATGATCCATGTATCTATTTCTATTCCAATAAAAGTCGCAAACTTCCTTTTTCCAAGTTTATTGGTGTTAGCTCTTGTCCATTAGAAGTTATTTATGCAGATGTTTGAGGTCCAGCACCCATTCCTTCCATTGACAATTTTCAATTTTAAATTTTATTTCTTGATCATTATTCTAAATATATTTGGTTATATCCCTTAAAACATAAATTAAATATCGCTATAATTTTTCTCTAATTTAAATCACTCGTTGAGAACAAGTTTAATCACAAAATTAAAACTCTCTACACAGATAATGGTGGTGAATTTCTTATACTCAAAAATTTTTTGGCCACGCATGGCATCTCCCACTACCCACTCTGCCATATACACTTGAACACAATGGTGCATTTGAAAGAAAATATTGCCACCTTGTGGAAATCACACGTTGCCTCCTTCATCATGCATCACTTCCACCAAAATTTTGGTCTTATGCTCTTCAAACTATAGCCTACCTTATCAACTATTTACCCACTCCACTACTACAAATGTCCACACCTTATTTCACTATTTTTGGGTCCTCCCCGAATTACTCAAGGCTAAAAATATTTGGATGTCTCTGTTTTCCTTGGCTAAAACCATATACCCAATCTAAACTAGACCTAGGTCCCAACCGTGTGTGATATTCCTCTCACTAAAGTGCCTATATCTATTACAATCCTCACACCAACAAACTCTATTCAAACTGCCACATCACCTTTGTAGAAAATATTTTTCCTTTCTCCCAATTAACCGCAACTACTTCCTCACCACACCAACCTTTACTCAGTCAACTAGATGACTCCCTCATCAATATAATCCTATCCACTCCACCGAATCCATGACTCCTATGCCACTAAAACAAATTAATTCCTAATAGCTCCCTGCCACCTCAACTAAATTAATACCAGCTCCCATTATCTCCTCCCCGCACAATATACCCAACAGTGTCCCAACCTCCATAGGCTCACCATTACCCACTCCAAATAACATATCTTATTTGCTCAACTCTCATCCCATGGTCACATAGTCAAAAGGAATATTTAAACCTAAACAAGACTTCTCTGCAACTAAATACCTTATCCCCAACCTAGTGAAACCAACATGCGTAACTTAAGCCCTAAAGTCCCGTGATTAGAAACAAGCCATGAGTGATGAATTCAATGCTCTAATGCATAAAAAAGCATAGGTCCTGGTAGCACCTCAGCTAAACTACAATGTTGTAGGAAACAAGTGGGTCTTCCAAACCAAACAGAATCCATATGGCAGCATCGCTTACTGCAAAGCATGACTAGTGGCCAAGGGCTTTTACCAACCCTTGGTCTTGATTAAAATGACACATTTAGTCCTGTGGTTAAACCTTAGACCATCAAAGTTGTTCTCTCCATTTTTATCTCTCACAAGTGGCTTCTATGTCAAATGGACGTCAACAATGCATTTATGCATGGTACTATCTTTGAAGCAGTATATATAGCTTAACACCTTGGTTTTTGTCATCCCTTACTCCCTGATCACGTATGTCGACTTCAAAAAGCATTGTATGGCATCAAGCAGGCCCCCCGTGCTTAGTATTGGTCATGTGCCTAGAGTTGTACCTTGGTAATTACAATGATATATTCATTAAGGTATTTCGAAGAGAATGAAATTGGGAACTGTCCCTTTGTATGGCTTATGTTTTTTGTTAGGTAAGGTGTAAGTTGTTTGGTTTCAATAGTGAGCACTCAATTGTCCTTAGTCTCATTAGGATTATTATTGATATTTTGGGATGAGGAAGTAGAACAAAGTTTAATTGTTAATGGGGTGGTCAAAGTCCTCAAGAATAGGGTAATGTGTATTAAGTTTCCAAAGCTAGAAAGGTGAAGATTTACTTACCTTTGGATGCTTGTGTTTTTGTATTGTATTGATGATTATTTCATAGATAGTTTAAACATTTTAAAGTGGAAATTCTATGAATTAAATTTTATTTAAAATGAAGCAAGTAATATGTTTTGTTTAGAGTTGATATAAGAATCTATTTGGATGAATCCTATGCATTATGAGTTATTCTTGGTTTATGTGGAAAATTTTATTATGATGGGAATAAATTGTGAAAGTTGAGATCACATGATTTAAATTATTCTAAGATCTGTGTTAGATCTATGGTAGAACCACTAGGTGTACCTAGGTCACAATCTTTGCCGGTTGAGTAGTCTTGGTGGAGGGTACAGTTTCTCTACTCCCCTTCCGTTGAGTGGTCCCAGAGGCTAAGTGTAGAGTCATTGTTCTTTTGCTTCCTGGTTGAGTAACCCCAGAGGAGTTTTCTTCCATTTTAGTAGGTCTCGGAAGGGTTTCCCTTTGGTTGAGTGGGTCCTAAAGGTGAGAACTTTAACTTTCCTGGAGGGTGAATAGAGCAAGACTTGATGTTATGGACGGTTGGATTAGAGTTGCATATTGTGTCATTGAAACATTGTCATCTATTTGTAACTGTGGTCGATATATGTTGTAAATTGTATTTAAGGTATTCAGTTTCTTGTGTTACGGCCACATAGATCTTCTAGTTAATGGTGGGCTTGTCAACTTTTTTGGTTGTTTATTTTGTGCTTGAGATATGTCCACTTTCAAGGGAAACTCTGTCAAAGTTTTATAAAAGTTTTTCCCTATTGAGTTACATATTTGCATGTTAAGTTTGTTTAGTTATACTTTCTGTAATGTATTGTATATGTAGGCTAGTACGATGCTATCTAAAGCTCTCAAAAAGTTTCTTATTGACTAAGGCTTCACCAACTCGAAGTCAGACACATCACTTTTCATCTACCAGCATCACAACGTCACATCCTATTTCCTTGTGTATGTTGATGACCTGCTATTCACAGGTAATGACAAGGACGCTCTTGCATGATAATTCTCACTTAAAGACTTTAGTAGATCCTCCTATTTCCTTAGAGTTGAGATTATGCCCATGGCCACCGATTTGTTCCACCTAGCACAAGTATATATGGGATCTTCTTGACAAGGCCTCTGTGAAGCAGCCAAACCCGTCAACACACCAATGGCCACCAGTTGCTCCCTTGCACCTCTTCCTGACACTACCACCTGCAATGCCACTAAGTACTGTTACCTCATTAGATTTCTCTAGTACCTTGCTCTCACTCACCCAAACATTGTGTTTTAAGTTAATGAACTTGCTCAATACATGCAAGCACCACAGGACACTCACCACCAAGCTTAAACGCTTACTCCGTTACTTGAAGGTCACCATTATCCACGTCATTCATCTCAAGTAGGATCCAAACCTTCATCTCAGTGCATTTTGTGATGCTGATTGGGCTGGTGACATCGTCTCCAAAAAATCTACTACTGCATACATTCCTTGCCTCAGATGCAACCCTATATCATGGGCTTCTTGTAAACAAAGAATTTCCGCTCAATCCTCCATTGAAGCTAAGTACCACACCATTGCTTCCAGTACAGCTAAGATCCTATGGCTGCAATAGCTCCTCAACAAATTGGGCATTCGCTCCTTTCGACAACCCCACATTTACTCAGATAACATCGGCACCACATGCCTTTGTGCCAATCTTGTGTTCCATACATGCGTGAAACATGTGGCCATTGATTACCATTTTATTTGTTATCTAGTATCCAACAAAATGCTCACCATCTCTCACGTTCTTTCAAGCCACCAGCTAGCCAATCTACTCACAAAACCACTCTTGGGACCTCGGCATCACTTGCTCATGTCCAAGATTGGTGTTGTCTCCTCCTCCACCATCTTGTGGGGTGTATTGGAGTAGTCACCACCTAACCTTCATGCCACATGCACCATGTGATCCCTCTGCAACTCACCATGCAAATCTTGTACGACCACAACTCATCATGCAAAGTCTTGCAAGACCATGATATATTATATGTAACTTTATTTGTTTGTTGCTTTATTATAGGAGTTATAATAGACGTAAATCACTCTCATTGTATTTAAACAATTGTATTAATGAAAATATAATTAACGTTTTCCTGCAAATTAATTTCTATTATGGACAAAAGGTTTGAATTATATCTTCATTTTTAGTATGTCAGAAAAAAAAATTATTATGACTTGAACCAATAACATGTACATAAATTCACTTATCACTTCCTTACAAAATATTAGCACCTCTACATACCATTTTAAAGATGGGAAAATTAAGGCCACTGGTATATCATCATTTTGTTCATGATATATTGAATGACATATGTTATTATTTAGTATACTTGTTGCCATCAAAGATGCTAAAGTGTGATAGGATGACACTATTTTGGGTACTCAAAATCTATGATCTCACTCTACATCACTTTGAGTTTTATTATTGTTTATAAAATGCCATTTATATATTTTTTTCTTTTAATTATTATAAGAAACACGAGAATCTTAAATATTATAGTATTTTATACCTTAATATTTTATATTGAGATACTACCACCGCTTAAGGAGCAGCAGAAATATTAATACGTTTTCATATTCTAAGTAAGGCATAAGTAAGGCTTTTATCTGATCTTCAAAAGACAGTATGGACTATTATTACACTTGCCAATATTATTTGGCAAAGAGCCTTGTTTACAGATCTCATTTGACGAAGCCCTGGACCACCCGAGTCCCTTGGGGAAGCATAACTTCTTCCATTTTCGCGTATGCATATAGCTTGCTTATAAACTTAATATCTATTAATAAGATGAACATAAATAGATTTCCCGAGTTTTCTTTTATCCTAAAAGTTTCAAAATGATGGTAAATATTTAATATAAAAAAAATGATCCTTAGAATATGCATAACTAGACCCCAATTTTCTCTTAACTATACAAATGTATGTGCGTTCTACTTTTTTCCATTTTTCAAAAGAAAACTGTTATTTGTACACTTCTTTTATATATCTGTTTATCATCTTTAATTTAATATAAAAGAATAATAATGATGAATGATAGATAATAATAAAATAGTAAATAAAAAAAGTAATAATAAAAGTACCAAAATAGCATTAATCCTTTTCAAATGAGTAAAATATATTGAGAATAAAAAACTTATATTTGACTTGTTCTAAACCCAAAAGTAATTAACATATGAACTTAGGATAGAGGGAGGCCGGCTTTGTGACGTTTTATATATGTGAACATAATTCATATGAAGGTCGCTGCTAGGAAAATCACTAGTCGACCTAGGAAAATCACTAGTCATCTACTCTTTCTTTCTACATGAGGTTGAGAGATTTTGTATCTATCTTTGTCTTATGTGTCATTCTAAAATTGATTATATCCTGTTCAACGGCATTATGGCCTCTACTCCACAAATTGGTCTAATTTGGTTTCATGTTTCTCTCTCTTTCTCTGTCATTCTCCTACAGTTAGGATAGTTTGTAAACCTCCCTTCCTTTTCCTCTCCATTTAGTGGGGAAACCCCAAAAATATCGTCATACATTTCTGTTCCTTGAGTGACTTAACCCACTTCCCCAATTCCATCGTCTCATTGCCAACTTCGCCCTCATCTCTTAGTTGGGGCAAGTTTGGCATTTGGGTTTTGGTGGGGGGTTTTTTTTTTTTTTGAAATCTCATTGCCTTCTTGAGATTTTCTTTATGATTTCTTCTGAGTTGTATCGAGAGCTAAAATATTCAAAATTTTCAGCTTATTTATGTTTTCATATTCATTTTGAATTTGTAACTTTCTTTTCTCTTTTTTGTCTATAGGGGGAAGATATAGGCGAGAGGGAACTACGTTGTTTCTATAGGATTTAAGGCTCTAAACTTAACCTTTTCCTCTTTAGAAAATATTAAGGTTTCAGTTTGGAGATCTATATATAATAGAGACAAATGAGTTGCTTTTGTTTTTCATCCCAAGAAAAGAAATCACCAAAGAGGCCCCATAGAGAAAATAGAGCACAATCGCCTGCTCCACCACCTCCCAAGGAAGCAGCGGTATTACCTCAGCCTCGACATGGTAATAAAATCTTGCATTTCTGTTGTTTTTCACCTATACTGATTTTATATTTAGGAAGAATGAATATTACCTCTAATGCAAATTTTATTTTCTTTGCATTATATATATATCAGTTGCATATTTTCTCATTTAGGGTTTTAATGAGATTTCTACATTATTATTACCTCTTCTTTTTTTTTTTTGTCATTTCCATTAAGTTTGTGATTATACCTTCATCTTTTGTAATTTGTCCTTCCAAAACTTGCATTTAAGGTTAAATCAGGTTGCAATTTTATCCATTAATTTCTAGCATATTTTCACCATTTCATAACCAATTAAGAAAGCTTGATATGCATAATATTAATTCTTGTGCTGCTGATTTGGAGCAACCTTATGTCTTGCATAGTTCCGAGAAGGAAAAGTGATTGATTGAGTTTGCACTTAAGAAGCATAGACAAAGACATGAACTTCACGACATGTCCAAGTCTAAAGTGTCCATGTATAATTATTAAGTGTCACATCATGTTTGATACAATTATTCAACACATATATGATAGGGACACAGCTCATTTTCTATAGTGTTCATGTTTCATAGGGCTCTGCTAATAACTAAATTGTTGTTTGTGTTTGGGTGCTTGAAGCTTCATTCATTTTTGTGCAGAGAATCATAATGTTAAGCCAAAGGCCACCCCACCAACAGAGCCTAAATTAAATAAGGATGCCAACAAAGAGAATGTCAAGGGCAACAATAGCATTGCAGCACAAACTTTCACCTTCCGGGAATTGGCCATGGCAACGAAGAACTTCCGGCAGGAAACCCTAATAGGAGAGGGTGGATTTGGACGAGTTTATAAAGGGCGACTTGAAAAAACCAACCAGGTAATTAAAAACATGGAGCTTGGTATTTATTTGTAAAATTTTTAGTTTTTGTTCTTCTTGAAAATTTTTTGAAGGGCCTGGCTGTGACAATTACTGATTCTGTCTTTAGGAAATAGCCGTGAAGCAACTTGACAGGAATGGATTGCAAGGAAATAAAGAGTTTCTTGTTGAAGTGTTGATGTTGAGCCTCTTACACCATGAACATCTGGTGAATTTAGTTGGATATTGTGCTGATGGAGAACAGAGACTATTGGTATACGAATACATGCCATTAGGATCTCTAGATAACCATTTACTTGGTAAGACTCTCCTTACCTCTGTCATTCTTTTGGAATTTTAAATGATGATATAACATTGAAATTGTTTGAAAACAGAACACTATCACCATGGTGAGTTAGTATAATGAGAACAGTGAAGTTCTCATTTATATCTGGTATATTAAGAATCCAATTAAAAAAATAAATATAAAAGAAACGGACACATGATGACATATAGTTATAGGACTTCTCTAAATAGTTTAAACTTTTAAGTTGAAATAATCATTAGTATGGTATCAGAAACTTTTATGATGAAGTTTTTAAGTTAAAATGATCATTGACACATAACATCTATATATATGCCAAATAGTTCCTTTTTTTTCTTTTCTTTCCATTCTTCTTTTTCAAACAAAATTAAGATGTTGAGACTTATATGAAGAATTTTATTATAATCTTTAACATGCTCCCTTATGCATGTGAAAGTACTAAACTATAATTTAATTATGAAGAATAGAGGTGACAAGGATAAAATTCCTTACTGCTTGGTTATGAAGGCTCTATTACCATGTGAATGACTATTTCAATCTAAACGCTTAAGTTGTCAGTGAATGTCCATGAATAACTTTACTGTAATCCCTAAGACAAACAATGACATGAGGATCAAATCAGTCCATTATGATTCACTTACCATGAAGAATATCAAATTGATATACATAAAATAACCGAGGACATGTCTTGACATTCTAAATATTTGCATATATCCAAATCTATATAAAAGGAGATCGAGGCCAACTTAGTAAAGTGAATCCAAGAACATGATGGTCACCAATGCCCAAAAGGTGGAGTTACTTCAGTTTCTCCATATTTCCCCAGAATTATATGTGTGGTACTGTATCCATCTTCAATATTTTAACCAGAAAAATAAGCCCATGATTCATTTTCACTATGATAAACTTAAATTTCAGATCTTCAACCACAGCAAAAGCCACTAGATTGGGTCATCAGAATGAAAATAGCATTGGCAGCTGCCAAAGGTCTTGAATATTTGCATGATAAGGCGAATCCTCCTGTAATCTACAGAGACTTGAAATCGTCCAACATCTTACTGGACCAGGATTTTAATGCAAAGCTCTCTGATTTTGGACTAGCCAAGCTTGGACCTACCGAGGACAAGTCCCATGTCTCTTCAAGAGTAATGGGAACTTATGGATACTGTGCCCCTGAGTATCAAAGAACTGGTCAGCTTACTGTAAAATCAGATGTGTACAGCTTTGGAGTTGTTTTGCTTGAATTGATCACTGGAAGGAGAGCCATTGACAACACAAGAGCTACAAAGGAGCAAAATCTTGTTTCTTGGGTGAGTTTTCCTACTCATTTTCTCTTGTTTCTTTTATTACATGCATGGCAACACGGAAGGTTGAATTTAAGATCTTTTGAAAATTACCCAAATCCTCTTTACTAGATCATACCTGGTGACTTTTCCTGCTCATTTTCTATTGAGACTTACATTGTGGATCAATCTGAAATATCTCTAGCAATTTTAAGCATGATAAATTTTATCAAAAGTTACTTTTCCAAAATTACTTTAGTTTCTTGGTAAGTTGCTTAGAATCAGTTCAGGTGGAGCAATTTAACTTAGATAAAGCCACTTGTGCAGTTGATGCAAGTTTATGAATAGAAGAATTGTGCATGCAGCAAGCATTATTACTTTTTTTAGAAAGCTGTTGATGATGCGTTTTGTTTATGAGATACCAAAACTATAGAGAACATTAAAAAAAAAGTTATTTCTAAATGCAGCCTTTTAGAGATAATTTCATTCATATACCTTCAAATAAATAGTATTTCATAACAATGTCTCATGAGATTTATTTTTTCCTCTGGTACCTCAAATAATTTTAGAAGGGTACCTCATATAAACACCAAAACAAAAAACAAAAAAAAATCTCATGAGACATTGTTTTGAGATATAGTGGCTCCTAAAGTACTAATAAATGTACTCTACATGTTAATAGCTTTTAAAAGCATATTTTATAAGTGGCTTTTGATTGCAGCTTGCCAGCTTCAATTCTGAAAGTTTCAACATGAACACACTTTTATCAAATATACATCAATCAAATTCAGACTTCAAATACTCTTTCTTTTCATACTAATCAGGCACAACCAATATACAAGGACCCTAGTAGATACCCAGAATTGGCTGATCCCAATCTTCAAGGAGACTTTCCTGCAAAAGCACTTCATCAAGCAGTGGCAGTAGCAGCCCTGTGCCTCAACGAGGAATCATTGGTTCGGCCATTGATGAGCGACGTAGTCACTGCTCTTAGTTTCCTTGGGACAGGTCCAGACCCTCCAGGTTATAATAATCCCAGTGTCATTCCCTCTCCTCCACCTGAGCAACAAGGGACTGCAGAAACCTTGAACCTTCTTGATGATGATACTGCTTTTGAACGCCAACGAGCTGCTGCCGAAGCCATTGAATTGGGTTCAACTAGGCCGAACACAGCTGAACCGCCCAGTGAAAGTGCTTTCTTTGTGTAAACCTTATATACAGATATATATTCTTTTGTTCTAATATTGTGTATGTTTTCTTTTTTCTTTTTTGTTAAGTGCTTTTCAGGCTCTGGTCACTTCTCTAATTCCCCAGAGGCATTCAATCTATACTTTTAAGAGTATAGAAAGGATATTGAATTGTGCGAAATCAAAATATTTATACTTGTATATTTGATTTAAGAATGTGAGGAAACTGCAGCTTATATATAACATTATCTGAATCTATTGCTTCGCTTGGGTTAGAGTGCGTTTGGATCTTCTTTTGTGGAAAGAGAAGAATCTCTTTTGAAATTTGTATAGCCGTTCAGATCTCCTTCTCCTTGAAAGAAAATGATATGGAAAATGAGAAACTGTGATTAAAATAGAATTCTTATTTCATAACTTCTCCTACCACGAGAAGGGTATTCATTTTTTCTTGACGATTTTGTCCCTATGCTCATCATAATTACATATTTTTTTATTATAATATTATAGTTACAAAATTCAAAATTTAATCAAATATTTTTTTAATATAATTATATTATTTCTTTCATTAAGTTATTTTTTATTATGATTACTTTTACATAATTGTTATTTTAAAAATTGTAATTTTTAATCATGTATATATTTATTTTATTATTTTCAAATTAAATATATAATTTTGACCCATTAAAAATTGTTAAATTTAAATTCTTTGTACATGTCATTTTCAGTAATTTTATCAATCAAAAATCTTTTTATAGTTTTGCAACTGAACACTTTTTCTGATTCAAAAATCATTTTCATTTACTGCATCTGAACGCAAAATAACTTCTCATTCTACTAAAATACATTCTTTTTTCATAACTAACTTCTCATTCTATAAAAGTCATTCTTTATAAAGAATATCTTAACAGGCCCTTAAGAGTTGATATTTAAGACACAATAATGCTTGTTTGGTACACCCTATAGAATAAGACTTAGTAGTATAAGTAATAATTAATGGATAGTATTGTGTAAGTTATTTATATATAATCTTATATATTATATATATTTATTGTAATAACATATAATATGTAAGATTATATAATATAATAGTATTTTCCTATAATTGTTGATAGAAAAATAATATATTAATATATAAAAATATTAAATTTGTTATAGCACACTAGTGATGTCAATAGTGGTGGTAGTGGCGACAACGACGGCAATAATGACAATGGTAGTTATGGTGGCAACGACGGTGGCTGCAATAGTGATAGCATGGCGACAATGGTAGTGGTGTTAAAATTAATAGTAACAATATGATATTATATATTGATAAATAAGAATAAATTTTTTTTTAAATTTTTTTTAATATAAACTTTATTCAAAATTCTTTATCATTATCCCACCCTTCTTGGTTGTATAGTATAAGCCTCCTGCTATGCTACCCATAGATTAGCAATACTCAATGAGAGAGGAGGGAGTGGCCCCCACGTGGAATAGCAAAGTAACCACCATAGCATAATTATGCAATGATCACCATGTTAGAATTTTTCTATTATGAGCTGCTACAAATTGGAGGTTTTCTGTGATGACATGTTGTGATCACTACTATTTTTAGACTTTATATGTCTTAGTGGTATTGATGCGATTGGCAGCTTAGTGTAAGTCCCAATCTTATAGGCCCATAATGGAAGGCCTATTAGGGGTATTTTATTTATTTGTATATGAAATTGGAGATAAAGACCTTGCCAGTTTTGGATCAATCTTGAATCAGTAAGTATGTCGAGAATATGTACGCTCATTAATGTATAATTTTTATAAATGGTGCTCTAAATTTATACAAGAGATTAATTATTTATTACATGTGGTATCAAAGCCTCCTTGTAAGGATTTAGGATCCTAATTATGCTAAATCATAATTATATGTTTTTATCTAAATTATGAAGATTCATCTTTTGTTTGTGAGACAAGCATCATTGTGATTATTGCTAATTTTCTAGTTCTAATCATTGATTTTTTTTTTGGGTTGAATGTTATTCTAGGTTATGCTTTGAATTATGTATGTTTGGGGCTTGGGTAATAAAAAAATTCTTTCTTTCGGGCCCTTCAAACTCAAAGCAAATGGGTAGCTTTTGTCGGTTGCATTTTTTTTGTAGCATTTTTTGGGGCCTTATAGGATGCTTTTGGTCCAATTGATATGTGCCTTTGTTTTGATTGTGCTCTTGTGGTAGTTTTTTAGTTTTAATTACACAAAATTTAGAAGTTTTTTTTAAGAACCCTAACTACTCTTTTTTTGTTGTGATTTTTTGCCAAATTTTAGAATGTTGTTCCTATTTTTTTATGGTTGTTGTGGTATAATTTTTTCTAATTTTCTGCTACTACAAATAAATATTTTTTGAGTCCAAATTTGAGATTACGATTTTCTTTCTTTGCAACTATATTAGTTTATATTTACCAATAGAGGTACTTGGTATGTAGTACTTCATTTTGGGTGTTTTTCTATGAGCATTCTTCTAATTTGTGTGCTGGTTAGTTGAGCATTTAAGGTCTTGAATTTGAATTTTATAAGTTTATATAAATATATTCTCATTAAAGTTGTTTTATTCATATTGAATTTGTATAAATTTATTTTTGGATAATTCACTACAAGAAAAATGACTTTCTGTGTTGACTTTCGTCTTCACAAAAAATATTGAAACTCATTACTAAAGAGCTATAATGACGACTTTTCAACCTTCATTAACGACCTAATTGTAATGACCACTTATATAATTCCTTAGTCAACAATCTCCTTAAAAAATTTCTTTATTCCAAATTATGTTGGTTGGAAAATAATAAACATTTAAATTAATTAAGTGAATAAAATTTTTCCTTACTTCTATGAAGTTTATTTTTAGGATGATGATAAATAAGGAAATGAAAAAATTTAAGATAGTGAAAATATTGTTAGAAGTTTAAACATTATCTTAAAATAATTTTAGTAGAAAATTTCTTAGTCTCTTAAAGATCTTCATGCCCTTCTAGAAAGAGTTATACGTGGCCATTGTTGGGACTTTTAGCTCAAGGGAATATCCAGACTTTTGCTTTCCTTGTTGTAGACAATCCCTCCAAAATATCCATGAAGGAAATTGTAGAAAGTCGTGGTTCCTTCCAGAGCTTTTTTTTGGTCAAAATGCTATAGGAAATAAATATTTTAAAGCAAAATGTGGTGGCCATTGCAGAGGGATCACCAACCTGATTCTTACGGAATAAGGGCTTGGAGATTTATTTCAACAGTAGAATGCACCTAGCTATTATAGAGACAAATATTGCCCATCTAGGGAGAAAATTTTAGGACCACAAATTTGCGGCTTTTCTAGAGTCTTCCCTCGATCAAAAGAATACAGAAAGGATCAGATTTTTTAGCAACTCTCTTAGATATTTTCTTTAGAGATTACGTGGTATACTAAGAAGCCTTCATGGCTGTGATGTCTAGCAAATTCCAGCAATAGCAAGTCGGTGGCAGCAAAGGAATAAAGATATAGAGATGCTAGAACAATAAAGTGACGGAGTGAGAGAGATAGTAAGCTTCACTTGTTTCTGAAGAGAGAGTACGAAATCAAGAGAATGAGCAAACTGAACCGCAGGAGGCTCCTTCGCCTCTTTCTTAGCTAGTTTGGTTATTCTGCTACTGCAATTAGGTGAGTGATTGAGGGTTTTCCTTGAATTAACTTGGGGATTTTAAATGAGTCTTGTAAGGGTTCTCCTGCGTGGTGAATATATTGTTAGAGCTTCAAAAAAATTTGTTGTTTATTTCAAGCTTGATCTTAATTTTGAGTGAAGTTCAATTTATGGGCCAGCAATGGTCTGATGTGCACGTGGTTTTTGAACTTTTTGTCCTCCTTATATGTTGCATTAACTCCTCTGCTCTTTTAACTGAGTTGGTGCTCAAACCTTCAAAAAATGATATTTAATCCAGCGTCACTATGAGTCAAATATCATCCTGTCCTTGAGCTGAAGATGTTTCAGTTTTAAGTTACTTGTCTTAAGTTAAGAGTGTTGGATTAAAGGTTATATCCAAGCTAAGAAGAATTTAAGAATTTGTGAGGATTGTCATAAGGATAGTAAGATAATTTCCGAAGGTGTTTGAGAGAGAAATACTAGTTAGGATTAAGTGTTAGCATGAAATTATAAGCATAGGTTGTTTAGTTCTAGACTTTGATACAAGTAAAATTTATGTTGCTTCTAATTTTTGGTCATAATGTTAGAATGGAGGAGTCTTCAAGAAATTTCCTTCTAAGGATTTCAGCATTGCAATTTATTCAAGTAAGCTTTCAAAAGTAAAGGATACATTTGGGGGTCCTTAAGTTTTGGTTTAAAGATCAAAATCTTCAAGAATGGAGGTACTTTCTAATAAGCTCCCAAGTTAACAAGGTGAGTGGGATTTTTCTACTCCAGGTTACATGGGTTTTCTCTTATATAGTGTATTTGTGATCAAATAGTCTAATTTAGTTTGCCCTTTAATTTCTATCTATTTCAAATATGCAAGAAAGTACATCTTGTTTTTGAACCTTACATCTATTTTTCATTATGAGATTCTATGAATATTATAGACATATTGAATTCATGCATTTAAGATGAGTTCATCTATGTTTGACCTTAAATTTTTAAAGTATTATTATTAAAGTTTTACATCATGATATTGATATTTTGTGATATTATGTTTCTATTTTTCATTGCTGCATTGAATGTACTTAAATCATTTTCATAAGTTACCTTAAATGCGTATGAAGAGATTATGTTTCCATTTTTACATTGTTACTACATTCCTATTTTATAAGGAAAGATTATAAGAGTTTAACTATTTTTATATGATGCATGAAAATTGATTTTGGTGGATTTTTTAATGCTTCCATAGAGTAACCCTAGGTGCACCTAGCATTAGATTGTCCATGGACTATTTTGGAGGCATAAGGTAGGCCATTGGAGCAGGCATCTAATTTATTCTATCCATGGGATTACTTCGGATGCATGTTATACATTGTTTAATGAGAGAAAGTTGCTTATGCAAAGAGTGATTGAATCCATCCCAAAATTATATGCATTTTTCCAATCACAAGTACATGGGTTTCAAATACATGGATTTGAAATGTATAAGTATATAGATATCACAATCACGAGTTCATGTTATCCATACATATAAAGTGTAGGGAATTTCCATCTTCTTTAACTGTATTTTTTTTTGTAAAGTGCTAGTACTTGAATTTTCATAACCATAATTGTATTTTCCTATATGCATCAGTATATGGTTATAATTATTTTTCTATTTTGCCCTATTATGTAAAGAAAATATATATTACTTTATTTTTCAAACTTGTATCCTTGGGTGGAGCTTTTCTCACCTTACTGGGCCTATGACTCACCCCTTATTTTTCCACCAGGTTATATTGCAAGTATTCCTGGGAGATGAATGGAGCAATAGCTGGGGTCTTGGATAGTTGGATTAGATTGTGCATGGTCTTATGTTGGTCAAAGATCTTGCATATTGTCTTGTGTTGGTTAATGTTAATGTATCTGTACATGTGAAGTCTTGTAAGATTCCAACTTATTGATGATTTCCTATGTCGGTCACATGCCCAAAATTGGGGCGTGACACTAACAGTCATCGCATACTCTATCATTAAAACTTTTTAGTGATGACAAACAAAAGTTGTCACTAAAGGACAACTTTTTGTGACAACTCTAGATGTCACTAAAAGATATAGATTTAGTGACAACATAATGTCGTCGCTAAAGGTGTCTATAGTGACAGCAATCGTCGTCACTAAATGGTTTATTGACAAATTAGTTTCATAAATATTCTCACAGCTTGTCACTGAAAGTAATTTTTTGTGACAACTTTAAAACTTTTATTTGTGACGACCAAAATAAGTCGTTACTAAAACAGCTTTCTGTGAGTCAAAACATGTCATCACAAAAACTATTTTTTGTGACAACATAAACAGGTCGTCACTAAAATCCTTTTTTTGTGACAAGAATAACTTTATTTGTGACAACACACTTTCTCGTCACTGAAACCTTTTTTTGGTGATGATATTAGCATGTCATAACTGAAACCCCATTTTTTGTATGACGTTAGCATTGTTGTCACTGAAATCCTTATTTGTGATTACATGCTTTATTTCACTAAAACCCTTTTTCTATGATGACATGCTTTTGTTGTCACAAAAAAGCCTGTATTAAACATTTGAATCAAATAATACATATTTAAACCAGTTATAAGAACACTATTAAAAATACATGTTTAAATCTACAAATTTATTGAACAACATAATATTCCAATGTACATAATATCTGAGGTTTCAAATTCAATTATGTTCTGAATAAGATGAAACTCCAAATGTACTAAAACATTTATGAGAGTTTGAATCTAACATTATAAGTCAAACACAAATATCCAAAGTTCAGTCGTGAAATTCAATTTCTTCGTATATTTTCCAAAGGATGCGTTGTAGAAGGAGTTGCAGTAATTTGCTGATCACAAACCTGTAATATTCAAGTTAAAGACCATCAAGATAAATTAAAGGCCTAACAAGACAATGAATAATTTTTTAACCAAAAGTAACGATATTTAAGGCAGGAAAAAGCTTATGACAATCAATTGGTCACAATCAAGCATAAAACCTAAGTTTCAAGCCTATTCCAATATATGTTTATTCAACAACCATAGTTTCCAAAATTTACTAGTTAAATGGCTAAGGCAGTGGATAGGCCTAGTCAGCCAATAGCTTAAGTTGTTGAATGACATTCACAACTCAGACTAGTCATAAGATTTTCATACTCTCAAATAGTGAACAATATGAACACGTACTTTGTGAAAGCCAAAGGATCTGCTAGTTTTGAGGGGTAAGGTATCCAAGAAATCCACTCATCATACAAGAAAAAAGAAACATCAAATTCCACACCTTTAAAAGTAATAGCAAACATAGTATTGCCATGTAAGTTTTGGTAGTATCAACTATAAAAAAGTTATGAGTTGAAGCATAGCTCATTATAGCATAAGGGAGTTCTTTGATGGTGATAAAAGGAATTGCTCTTGACTGATGGATCTTTGCTCTGGGGCAAGATGAACAAGAATTATAACAAATATAGGATGCTAAATAAAATGCTATAGACAAGCCTTGTAATTCCTAAAATCACAATGTTACCAAAGAAAACTTGACTATGCTGGAAAGTCTCGACTAAGAAACCTTTTTTTTTTTATTAAACACAAAATAGAATGAGAAAAAGGAAAACAGAAAAAAATAAAAACTTGGATACTAGAAAAGAGAGGAAACACTACATGTGTAGAGGATAAGATGTTTTCCCGTGACATCATGACAAAAAAAAAAAATACAGAAGCAAAGTGCATCAAAAGAATATAGCCCTAACTCTTCGAATATTTGTCAAAGAAAGCTCCACAAAATCCATGGTTGTGCAAATAGCAATGATGCCAAAAAGCCAATCCTAACAAATAGAAGGTATAGAAGGCAAAAGTTCTAGCAAGCCATGCTAGCATCTCTCTAACCAAAAGAGGTGCCAAACACCACAATCTCCCAACCTTGTACACCCCATAAAACATGTGCTTAAAATTAAATCCACAAGAAAGTTCCAAAATATCAAAGCAGTAGAAATGTAAAATGGATTTTCACTTGTTTCTAAACTTTGAAAGCACATATTATACACATGTTACTGAATTATAAATTACCTTTGCAACTATATGGAAATTCCAATCAAAAGACAAAAAGTTTAGACACATGTGATGTGCAAATTTTAAATGCTTGCAAGTGCACCTATTACAAATAGTGTTGCAATGAGTTTACTCCGAGGTCAATCTCTCAATGAATTACAATGGTTTAAATCCTTAGTTATTTTCTTTAAAAATTCTAAATTTAACAAACGATAAAAATAAAACAAAACAAAACAATTAAAAAAATAAAATAAAATGCTAATGAACAAAATAAAAGAAGATAAAATAAAGTGAACAAAATAAAATCCTAAACACTCTAACCAAATCATTACAAATGGTCAAAATTAATTAAACTCGCTAAACAAGAAGGATGCAAAATAATAACTACATGAAAATGAATTAAATCCTATGAAAGTTAATGGGGTTTAGTTAACTAACCAATCATATATTAAAATATTAGGTGGACTAAGCAAAAATTCATAAGTTGAGATTATTTATTTTTTCCACTAAAGCTAGAGGACCCAGATGATCACGGATAGCACTCACTTACAATCAACTAATTAATTTCTTTGATCCAGATAATTATTTAGTTAATTGGATTTATCATAAGGAAAAACACACAACCATCTAAATTAAATCAAACCAATGCATTTAATTTAAACTCTTGTTCAAGAGAGCTCAATTAAGTACAGATGATGTGTCTAACATCTAATTCGCATATCCCAATTTTAATTATAAATAAGAGATTATCACTCCACAATTTATAATTAAACTAGATAAATAACAATAAACAAGAAATAATCTAAACTTACATTAAAAACAATCCACTAAAATTTCAATACATTCTTGGTAGCTAAACTAAACACCCATAATATATTTAGCCTCTCATAATTAAATTTAACCCAATAAACTTAATTACAAAAATTTCAAACATATTGTAAAATGAAGAAAAAATAGAAGGGGAAATAAGAGAAAATATCTCCCTAGATGATGAAGCTGCAAGTGGGATGGCAGTTTCTAGCATTGTGGATCTTCAATGATGGTGAGATGTATGACGTGGTGTTTGGCGATGGTTGTAGTGGGATGAACTACGACGTGGACTGTGAAAGGGAGAAGAGAGGAGGGAGGAGAAAAGAAAAAAGAAGAAGAAGAAGAAAAAGAAATAGAAATCTACATTTATTTACACACCTGTGTTTTTCTTTATTATGTATACTTGCCTTGATGATTGGTACACTTATCATTGTATAAATATACATGATTGTTAGTAGTGTGTACTTGTGATGGTTGTAATTTATTATGACCATGTTGGTGCCAAAACTCGGTCTTAGTTTTAGCAAATTTTTTATTGATTATGTCTCACTATTAACACTATTTTTGGATTTTGAGACAATACACTTGCATATATTATTGCTAGGTATGAATTTATTTGTTTTGACTCGTGTGGAATGTATTGAAAGAAAGAAATTGTGGTGGACTGATATTGAATATAGCAAGATGAGATCACATGTTGGTATTATTTTCATACTACACTATCACATCACAAACTTTGGTTTATGAGATTTATAATGTTTGTGGGTTGCCACTAATTGGAGGTTTTTTTGTTTTTTATAAAACTAGTCGATTATGGATCCAATAGGAGATGATAAAGTCCATGCTGTAATCACTATTATTTCTAGACTTTATATGCCTTGGTGGTATTGATGTGATTGTCGGCTTAGTGTAGATCCAATCCTATAGGCCCGTAATAAATAAGCGTATCGAGAACATGTACGCTCTTTAATTAATAATTTTATAAATTGTGTTCTAAATCTATACAAGATATCAATTTTCTTACACACCATATAAAAAGTCATAACCATATAAGTTTTAATACTCTTTCTTGTGCATCAAACATCATATAAGGCTTGATTATATTAGCTTATACTATCCAATCCAATCCTATATAGTGCACCAAAATGGAAAGTGTTAGGTATTAATGTATTAGAATATTTTCTATCATGACTTCTTAAAAGGTTAATTTGTTTTCTCTAAATCTCCCAATTCAATTTGGCCCATAATTAATTTTTAGCTATAGTCTTCTTTCGGTTCATTAACTTTTCACCAAGTTTCAATTTTTTTCCTTAACTTTTTTTTTGGTTCCATTAATGTCCCACAACTTACAAACAACACCAAGTTTTTATAGTTAACTCAATTATCCCCATTAATGGAAAAATCTGAGGTGTCCTCCACATGGCAAGTTAATTGCCAATGTGGACATTTAATTGCCACATCACATGCTGACATTGAAGAACTCCAAAACGACGTTGTTTTGAGAAGTTGTTGCCTTCTCCATTGAAACTGAAAATGTCACCATTTTGAACTTCTTTTCCTTTCTCAATAAGTTCCCCTCCTCCTTCTCCTTTACGAGTTACTTTCCCCTTCTTGAGAAATTGGTGCCTTAGTCACACCTGATTTGAGAACTAGTGATTTAATCAAGGTATTGATGAATTTTCTCATGGTTTGTTGGTTACCCATCACTGTTGAGCTTTATTTATCTAGCCTGCATGCAGCTCCATAGCTCAAGATTTTTTTTTTATGGATAAAGTTGCTTGATTTACTAATTGGGTTTTATGTTCTCTCATTGTTTGCTCAAGAATGAATATAATTCATTCTCATTGAGCTAGAGTGTAAGGTCCCTGTTGGCTAATTTTTTTGTTATACTTTTACTCTGTTAAGATATTTATGTGGTATAGTAAATGGATGGTACTATTTTATTGTATATTGGATATATACACACACGCACAGGCAAGTCCCAATAATTTTTTTAATATATTTATATATATATATATATATATATATATATATTTATAATTACTTAATTTATGGGGGTTTATCTAAGAATTCTTGTCTGTTTATGTATAACGTAGTTCACTAATAAATTCTAATGATATATCTCATGTTAAATGCAAGCAATTATGTGATGATTCCATTTCTGCTGAAATTTTGCTTCTTCTTTATTAGTAGAGTGGCATATCGCTCTTTACTCACATATTAATGTTAAATTAAGTATGACGTTTACATCAAACTGTAGTGAAATAGCTAACAAATTTTTAAAGATACCTTTGGTAGGTTCCTTCTTTCTTATTATTGAAGAAATTGCAAGTGAAGTTATATTGGAATACTGAACAAAGATATGATGCTAATGAAAATGGATGCTCATCCATGGATATGGTCAACTTGATATCAATTGAAACTCTTCATCATCTCTCATAGACTCAAAATCTAGTGCTTAAGCTTACTCAAAAGCATTAGAAGACAGTTGGGGTTCAAATAGTAGAGGCAAAAGATGCTAGACCTTTTCCTTTAGTTGGCATATAGTGTTATATAAAACTGGTTGGCTTTTCAATTGCATATAGTGTTGCTATTGATGCTACTAGAGTGAAACAATCTAGCAAAGGTGCAATCAATTTGGAATGCTTTTTCTTCCTAATCTAGTGAAGTTTAGAGGTCCCTAATATGTATTTGTTGCTGATGCAGCATTGGGTGCCATATGCTCCTTGGTTTAAATATGCCAGCATTGGGTCCCTAATCTGGCTTTTATAGTTTATCATCATACTGATAAGTTTAAGTTAACTTTCAGATTATGGTCAATTACACATTAATTTGATCTAATTATTAAAGTTGAAGATATAACCTGAAAGATAACTGTTAATTGAGTTATTTCTTGTCCATTCCAATCTTCCATTGATGTTTTTGTCTCTTAGTGTTTTAAGTTGCATATTCATTAATTTGTTGTTAGAACTTAGTCTGTTAGCCAAGAAATCTTAGTCTGTTAGCAAAGAAATTTAGTTGCAGAGAAATAAATTGACTGGTATGAATATAGTTGCCAATAATGGACAAAGTCTTCAATTTAAAAAACCTAATTTACTAAGTCAAGTCAAGTTAATCAAGTTGCCTCAGTTCTTTACACTTGTTCAGCCTTTCACATATGTTGTTCTTGTTACCCTTGGTTACATGGATGATTAATTTTTGCTTACATAAATCTTAGGAGGTTCATATAGGGTGCACAGGATCATGAGCTTGCTTTGCTTATGATCTTGTACATCCACATCATGAGCCCACTTCTCAAACCAAGTAAGTCAATATTAGTTTTAAATACCAAAGATGATTTCAACTAATCATGCTGATGAGTGCATAATTTCGTATACTTTTCTGTTGAATTCTCTTACATTTGACCGCTTAGTTCTTGAAATTCTTAAATCCTTAGTTGTGTTTTATATTTTACAAGTGTTTTGGAAGTGAGAAATCAATTGGTGATGAAGTGCATGAGTTTGGATAAGTTTTGGGCAATGTAGCGGCAAAGTCTAAGTGTAAAAGAACTTGAAATGGCCAAATTCTTAAGGCCTGGTGATTGAGTTGAAATATTGCATATTTTTATATATTTAGAACCAATATATTTTAATTCTTTCATGATATTATTATTAGTTTTAAATAAAAATAGATTAAGAGGAAATAAATTCAAGTTGTGATTTAAATTGATTAATACCATGTTTTTGCTTTTTTTATAACTCTTAATTTAGTTGGGTAATATTTCTTCACATACACAACAAAGTTTTAATATTCTCATTCATCTCACTTATTTTTGGGTATATTTTCACCCCTCTCATTATTTTTCTGGTTTATATATATATATATATATATATATATATACACACACACACACACACACATATGGCATTAGGAGGAGGATAGTAGCTAGATGATGTGGCAACAACTAAAACTACGAAGAAAAATGTAGTAGCCTCATGACTTCATCACCAATCACATAGGAACAAAACACACAGCTCCAATACATTCATAAAATGACATGCTACTGGGTAGTTTTGGCAACACTCTCAGTTAACCTAAAAGGGACATTGCAAAGATATATAAATGAGCAGAAGAGAGGCAAAAAGCTGCGCTAAATGAGAAGGAAGAAAATTGTAGAACAGAAACTGGGGAATTGCTGTTGTTGCTGAATGACCGGAATCATAGCATCTTGTAGAACTTCTCTGGGGTTTAAGTCACCTGTTTCCAGCTCTTCATCCAAGATTCTTACTGCCCCCATATCTAGCCAATTTTTCTTTCACTCTTTTCACTTTCTAGTTTCTTTTTTTAGTTGTAGTTTGAATATTTTTAGTATTTCATTACCCTCGTGTTTAACTTTGATTTTATTTGTTTACTTGTTCTTTTAAGTTTCCATTTAATTTTTAGTACAGTTGCTTTGGATTTATTTCAAGAATTTGTGTTTTGAATATATAGATGAACCCTTGATTTATTATTTTGGGGTTTTTTTAGCTTGTGTTTTGGTTAATTAGCCTTTAGTTTAGCTTAGTTCTTAATTTGGTTTTGTTAATCTCTTAGCATCATTAGATTTATTAAATGTTTTGTTTCTTTATTGATTTTTGTTAATTAAAATTATTTAGCTTAGTTAATTTCTTGGTTGTTTAATTTTAATTTGATAGAATTAGTTGTTAATTTTGAGTCATCTAATTAGTGTGGTAATTTTTATTAGTCATTTAATTTAGAATTAATTTTCTTTCTTCCTTATTAGTTGGTTAAAGTTTAAGTAGTGGTTTGATTTATAATTTAGCGTTTAATTAGTTTCTCATTGGTTAATTAATTTCAATAATTCAATTCGATTGTTAGTTTTATTGTGTTATATTTTAAGCTTTTATATTTCTTGCATTAATCAAAAGTCCAATTCATAAATCTAGTACATGACCAGTGCCTTTTTTGTTTTCATTGTTTGTTATTTTATTTTATTTTTGAGTTTGAATTTAAGCAACTTTCCTTGATGAGACAATCTAGGGAACTTTATTCCTAATTATTATTTGACAATTTCCTACACTTGGGATAGCCTTTATGCTGCTCATTTTTTAGTGAGTCACTTGGGTGCCCTAGTGCCTAATATTGAAGGCCCTAACACCAAAACTAAAGATTTTAGCATCCCACACCCGAGAGTGAGGCACTGCAGTGCCTTGAAAAATTAAATACGCTATGCTACAAGGTGCTCACTTGAAATTAACCCCAAATTTGAATTTTAAGGCTGGGTGTTATGGCACCCAAGGACCAAGGCTGCAGCACCATCCCGCATCCTCTCATTAAAATCAGAATCTCTACATCAGTTGAGCAAGTCTTGCATACAAAAAATCATAGAGAAATGATAGAGGAGAACAGAGGAAAAGACTAAAATAAAGGCTTTAAGGGTTAGATTCGAAGAAGATTATCTGTGTAGAGGATCTTCAAAGAGTTTCACCATTCATGTTTCTCTACTTTTTTTTTCTTCTTGAGTTCATAATGTTATAGGATTGTATTTTGATGGATTTTCTAAATATGCTTGGCTATATCCCATTTGGTTAAGGGCGAACTCAAATCCCTAGATATGATTATGTGATTAATTTCTTAGTAATATTCTCCAACTTTCCTTGTAAGATTGTCTATGTTCTTCTATGAGATTGGTTATATGATTAATTGTTGCTTTGATTTGTTTTTTTGGCCAACTAAAAGAGTATTGGTAACTATCTAATGCTAAAATAGGGATTTAAATTAGTAATCGTTTTATTTTTCTATTCATGAGTATAGATTCATAGTTAATCATTATGGTCAAGTTTTCTTTAACTGTGAAGTGGAACATAGAATAAGTTAAATAATTCACACGTGTGAGATAACTGCTTAGATCAACCTATCTTTCTCATCTTAATGCATATATTAAATTAAATTTAGATAGCATCGTTTCTAGGTTGTTTAATGGATAGAGAGTGAATAGAGAGCACCATCTTTATTTAATGGCAACCTAAGCAAACATTGGGGTAGTTTGAAAAGAGTTAGGAATATTGTTAGTATCGAGATCATTTTCAATGTCTAGTGGTAGAAAGCGAACCTTTAGTTAGTTTCCTCATTATTGTCTTCAGCGTTATTTTCCTTTATTCTTTACAATTCTTGATTTTCTTTAGATTTTTATTTACTTAATTTCATTGTTCACAATCCCCCTTTTATATTTAGTGTTTAATTGACTGCAATTAGAATGCATAGCTTATCAGTTAAAGGAATAATAACATGTAGAGAGGCTAAGGTGAAAAGTTCTACCTTCCTGAAGAAATTATGAAAAACAATCCTTTGAACCCTTTCTCCCAAACGGATTAGCGAGCTTCCCTCCCACTCAAACCTCTGAGCTTCAATGATGGCAGTAATATGTTTTCCCAGGGAAAGCTCTCATTCTTCTCTTCCTTAACACCTTTTTATAGCCACCCAAATAAAATAATAATAATAAAGAAAATGGTGTGAGGATGGCGTGAGAGTTATTAGCCTGTGAAAGGAAGGTGGAGTTTATAGGTGGATAAGGGATTAGGTGAAAAGTCAGAGAAGGGAATGGAAGGGGCATGAGAGAGAGAGGGATCAAGCTTGTATGCAGTGTGAAAATAGCATGGGATTGACAAAAACTACTGCTATAGCATGAGCTAAGTGAGTGAGTGTGAGTAGCTGGCATGAAGGGAAGCTTCACGAAGGTGAAGAGGCTTAACATCAAATAGGGACCATTACGTCTGGCATGGTGTGAAACAGAATGGAGGAAAGAGGAAGAGAAGTATGGGGGCGGTGGATGCTCAAGTAAAAAGGGGAGCTAAGGTTAAGTAAGGCTTGCTTGGTGGAGTTAAACCGGTTTAAAGAGCTAAGCCAAGTGGACCAGATTGGTTAAGGTTTGGAGCATTTTTAGGGATGGGTTAAGAATGATAAGCTATTGATTTTAAAGCATCTTGGGCTAATGGAGAAATAAAACAAAAAGGAGAGGGAGAAAAGAGTTGGGCCAAGCACAAAAAAGGATAAGAGAATTGTGTTCCCTTTTCTATTTTTTTTATTTTAGTTTCCTTTTTATATTTTGTTTTCACATCTTGTATTTTCATTTTTTATATTTTCAATTTTTTATTTCATTTTGTTATTCTAACTTTATTTTTTAGCTTTTTTTATTTGATTATTTTACATTATTTGTATATAATTTTAAATAAAAAAAGCTGGACAAAATATGGTGTTTACAGCTGATGAACTCATTCTCATTAGACACCTTCTTAATGATATTGATCTTGTCATATACACTCTCAGTGGCCATAACCCCACTTTTAGAGAAATCTCTACTTCCATTTGTACCCATGAGCAGCCCAATTGTTTGCCAAAATATAACACCAACGCAAGTGCATGTTATCGTGACAAGTAATAGTGAGTTAGTGATCGTTCCTGTGAGGAACTATACTAATTCATTAGCTACAAAACTTATCTTCCTAAATTTTAATCAAACCAACAATTAATTCACTCAAAGCAATTAAAGCAATCCTAACTAATATAATAAAATGATGACAATTGACTAGAGATGAAAGGTTTCTAATTCTGAAAAGTCTAGGATTACAATTTTCCCCACACTTCATCAATCTTAATTATCTCCCTAATAAACCCAATTAATTATCTAAAATGCCAATCAGAGTTTTTAATTGTCTAATTATCTCTCCCAAGACTAAGTGGAAATACCTCTCATTAGAATCACCTATATTCATATGAATAATCTATAATCTAGGGATTCATTATGTTTAATTCCCTCATTAATTACTATATGTGTTGCACATGTATATTCCTATCTTGTATAAGCTCATCACTTCTGCTAAATAATCACATATCCCTCTATTCATGACAAATACCCAAATCCCTTTTCAAAGGCACTTAGGGTTCCTTAGATCACTCTAATTTATAACTAGTAAATCAGATGGTATAAACACAGAAGATAGGAAGTAATTAAAGATAAAAACATGAACTTTATTGAGAATTGAATTAATCAAGATTACATGTGGGTTCAAATTACAATTCTAATAAAAAGAGCTTACTCCATTTCTGGAGTTGTAAACATCATGTTCGAAGAAAAGATAACATCAGAAATAAAAACTAAGATGAAGAAACAAGTGAAATGATTAAAGCAATGTAGTTTGTAGTCCCTTTCTCTTCACCTCTTCTCTTCTAAAGTTCCTCTGTATGGTTCTTCTCTTTAGTTCCAAACTTAGTCGTGATGGGTACCATGGCTCAGGACCTTGAATTATTTTCCTAAAAATTAGCCGCAGCGCCACGACCTAGAAGTGGTGATCACTGTGGCACTGGTTCCTCTGTGTTGGGACGTTGTAGAGCTGAGTAATGGACATTGCGGCACCTAGCTCTCTGTCTTGGCTCTAAATTTTTCTAGCGCTATAGCTCCCATCGTCGAGCACTGCAACTCCAATCCTTGAGTACTTTAGCTTTTTTCTCTCTAACTTTGGTCTAGAATAGCTCCTTTTTTTCTCTTAACTTACTATGACTTGTTCTATATGAAAAAAAAATGATAAAACCCAATGTGACAAAAAGTTCAAATACATGTTTAGAGGCCTAAATATATTAACAAAATTTTCAATTATCACTTATTCCCTTTGATGAACTATTTGAAAAGATTGAAGATTATGAGCTCATTCTCCAACGTGAGAAACACCTGCACAGTGTGTTGGACAATGGTGTTAGTTTTAAAACTAAGTGGATGAATAGTCATAATGTTTCATCAAAAAATTGTGCCTATTAAATGGAAAAGTGTGTCCAAAAAGGTTGTGTCTATTCAATGAAAAGACACAATGGTTGAATGAAAAGTGTGTCTAAAAGTTGTGTTTGTTAAATGAAAAGATACAATGGTTCTATGAAAAGACATAATTGTTCATTGAAAAAACACCATGGTTCAATGAAAAAACACCATGGTTCAATGAAAAAACACAATTGTTCAATGAAAAAACACTATGGTTCAATGAAAAGACACAATAGTTCAATGAAATACTATAAATAAGAGACAATCCATAAGAGAAAAAAGGTTACTTACATAGTCTATTTTCTCTCTATTCACTTTCTTTTATCTATTCAAAAGAGTTCTTGAGGAAAGAACAATATCATTGCTAAATATTGTTTTTTGGGTGTTTAGATAAATCCTAGAAACGTATTTGTTTGAACCCGGCAGTAACTAGTGGGGGCAAATAACGTTTTAAGGATAATGTCTTGTATATGTTCTAAGTATACAAGTTTGTGTTTCCATCTTTAATCTTTTACTAGTTCTTTTACAATCTTAAAACATTATTTTGCTACAAAAAGATGGAGACAACACAAGAATCTTCCTTCAAAGTTATGAATCAAGACTTTGTGAACCTTAATAGTTTTGATGGCATGAACTTCAATAGATGGAAGGAAAAAATGCTATTCCTATTAACTGCCATGAAAATTGCCTATCTTCTTCACCCAAAATTGATTATTCCACCACCAAATGAAGATGATTCACAAGAGTTGGTGGAGAAAAGAAAGAAAAGGGTTGAAGATGAAGTTTTATGTAGAGGATATATCTTAAACAGTCTTTTAGACTGGCTTTGTGATTTGGGCCACACTATCTCATCACTAAAGGAAATTTGGGAGGCTTTGGAAACAACTTACAACATTGAAAAGTAAGGAACAGATAAGTTTTTAATTATGAAATATTTTGAATTTCATATGAATGACAACATTAATGTGCTTGATCAAGTG
>JASKGM010033128.1:0-24962 GCA_034509205.1 Ceratonia siliqua
TAACGTAATTAAGAAAAAAAATACGTTAAAAGAAAAAATAAAAAATAAAAGATGGGACAAAAATGAGTGTTTACAGTGCTATATCAAAGGTATGGAGCAAAGCAAGTTTGCAAATTTTAATTGTGACAGATATGGTAATATATCGAACATTACAAATAATGTTGTTTATAAGAAAATCTTTTATAAATTAAATTACATACACATACATGTTATGTTTTAATAATGTTTATAATTGATTATTATTTTCTTTTATTATTTTCTTTTTGTTAATTAATACAATCATGCATTGCATGGGTGAGACTAAAAAAGTTCAAATAAGATTGTAGCTTTTATTGTTAAAATTATGTCAAGATAGAAACTATAATTTTTGTTAACTTCTTATTTTATGAAGAGCATATATCTTTACATTTATTTATTAAATATATCTTGAAACAACCTATCACATCTTATCATTATCCTAATTCATTAGTTATTCATTATAAATTAACAAAAAAGATACATGTAATAGATTATATTATATATGTAACTTATGTAAATTTGCATCAACTTTTCAAATTCTTCTTTGTTTAGTAAATTTAAATTTAATATTTTATTTGTTAGTTCTATATATTATGTTAAATATAAAATTTTTAAAAAACAATTATCATTTTACATATATTAATTTTTAAAACTCACAATTAAAATTTAATTATAAAGATAATAAATTAATAAAATATGTATGAATTAATTTGATATATAAAAAAAAAGGTCAAATACTCGTCTTCTGAAATAAATACGTGACACCTATTTTTCGAACCATCACAATAAGTCAAATAAATTAGTCAAAAGCCTTGAAAATTTGAAGATAGCGTCTGTGGTTCCAATTCTTACTGGTTCATCCCATCTCAGACCTATTAAGCTTGATTTCTTGTGCTGCTTTTGCTGTCTTGTCCTTGAGCTTATCAAGGCAGATTGACCTTGGATTCGAAGTGCATCTTCTTAATTTTTTCCTTGGGCGTCTTAATATACAAGTGATGAAGATCAACTTCATGCTTGGTTTCCTTGCAGCCTAAGTCTACCATGAAAAGAAACTCATCATTTTATTTTAGACCTGGAAATATGTGAGTATCAATCTGTTGGTCTAGGACTAAGTTACCGTTTTTTTTTTTTATATATATTTTTAAATTTTTTTTAAAATTAATTAAATATATTTTGTCTCATGTATTTTTTTTTAATTTTTTTTAAATTTTTTTATTATTTATTCATAATTTTTTTTGACTATTCATTTGTAACTTAAAAAATTTTATAAAAAATATAAAAACATCTCAAAACATTCTAAAAAAATTTTAAAAATAAAATCAAAAAATATATAAAAACTTCCATATATGGTCTCAATCTGTTGTAGGCCTAAACAGGCAAACAAATCAAGTTGGATCACGAGTTTTTCATAAATAAATCCAGTTGACTGATAATAAGATTTAGACAGAATTTTATTTTAGCCCTGGAAATATGTGTGAGTATCAATTTGATATTCCATAAATTTTGGTCACTTTAAAAGTGTAATTTCGTTTCCAATTTTAATATTGTCTATATGCTATTTATATCACTTTAATATCCTAAAATAATAAAATTTGAATGAAATCATACTCTTAAATTATTGATATTAAAAATTTTGTTAAATATCAAATTAATAAACACATATAGAATTATATAACATAATATTATTTATATGTTTGCTAATTAAACAATAATATCTTTTATATATAAATAATACTAAATTTATGCTATAATGTAATAATTGTGATAATAGCGGTCAAGAATAGTAAATATAATAATGATAATAACAGTGATAATAATAATGCTGATAGTGATAATAGTGACATTAATTACTTATCAAAATATTTTTTAATAAAGTCTCACTTATCTTATAACTCTTTTGTAAAATTAATGGAATAAATTAATAATACTAATCCAATTAAATATTAAATTTGGAACATTAATTGGGTTAGCCCATCATGGCGCCTCATGATCCAACAAGGTTACCCTTAATTGTTTCTTTTACCAAATTCGTATTCTATGCACTATTTTAAAGAGCGTGTTTCAGTATTATTTCTCTTCATTTAGTTATCCTAGTGCCATTAGAATTATACACGTTTACAACCTCTCCTTAGCTGTTAGTAAGGCTTTCAAATGAGTAAGTTTGAATTGGGTAATAAATAGATGGGCTAATGTTTATGCCACATTCTAATTTTTAAATGGATATTTTAATGACTCAATACCTATTTATTAAGATCAAATACAATTCATTCATTTAACTATTTATGTGAAACTTAAAATGTTATATTAAGAAGGTTCATTATGATACTTTCTTAAAATTCACACAAAATTTACTTGACCCATTCACCATACCTTGGCTAGCCAAATTTGGGAGCCAAGGTCAAGTTCGTGCTCAAGAGTTAAGGTCCGAGTCATAAAAGCGAGTTTGGGCTTAGGGAGTCGAGTTCAA
Organism: Ceratonia siliqua; assembly: GCA_034509205.1. Taxonomy (NCBI): domain Eukaryota; kingdom Viridiplantae; phylum Streptophyta; class Magnoliopsida; order Fabales; family Fabaceae; genus Ceratonia; species Ceratonia siliqua. The sequence continues at coordinate 2,486 of JASKGM010033128.1, forward strand.
GTTTGAGGATGAGGTTAGGTGAGTGTTTGGGTGGACAAAAAAGTAATTTTAAAAAAATAATAATTTTTTTTTAAGAAATAAGATTTATAATTTCTAAAAATAATTAGTGGAATAGAAGAGAGAAAAAAAATTTTAAATAAATTTTTTAAAAAATTTCTTAAATTATTTAAAAAGTATTTATATATGTAAATTTTAGTAATTTTACGTATTTAAAATTATTTAAAAATATTTTTATATTTTTATTCAAATATAAGAAATATATTTTTTTAATAAAATTATTTTTATATAACCACAATTAAACATAAAATATTTATTTTTAAAAAAAAATTATTTCTACTTAAAATACTTACTTAAAAATATAACTGTCTAACTAATCCTTACAAATAATATTAGACAGGCTCTTAGAGATAATTTAAATGTATTTATAAGTTTTATAAATAGAAATGATTTTTTTAAAATAATAAATATTTAATATTTAAATATAATTATATATAAATAATTTTATTAAAAAAATAAATATCTATATAAAAATAAGTTTAAGAGTTGGTGCTAAGCCTAGGATTGAAGCTAAATCCGAAAGTCAGGCTCGACGGCCAAGGGAACCTAGAGCTAAGGCTACGTCTGAGTTTAAGTTAGTTTGAGAGCTCAGATCTAGATTTTCTTTTATGGTCAAATACTATATTTTATAATAATAGATATCACTTAGAAAGAAAAAGAAAAAAAAAATTATGTATAGTAAATTAATAATTAACTATGGGTCAATTTGCTAAAATTCATACTTAATAAGTTTAATTTATTTATTTAACTCATAAACATAAATGATTGGATTAAGATGATTAAATAATTTGGTGTCATAACTATAATCGTCAGAGAAATATATATCATTTATATTAGGGCTATTCAAAATTCAAACTAATTCAATTAACTCAAACTAAACTAATGGGTTGGTTTAGTTTAAATTTATATATGGGTTGGGTTGGATTGGGTTTAAATTTTTAAACAAATATTGGGTTGGGTTGACAAAAATAATAAATCCATATAATCTAACCCAACCCAACCTAACCTAATTATTTATTATTATTTTTTAAATATATATTAGATAATATATAATTCCCTTTTAATTGTTTTCCTCTAACTTTTGGGCACATTCATATTATATAACTAAAATGCTAAAAGTTTGCTCAATTAGTGAATGTTTGTTCTGCTATAAAACTTGATCCTTTCCTTTTAATTGTTGTGGTCCTTGATTTTAGGTACAAGATGACTTATAATTCATTTATCTTGTTATAGTTCTTGATCCTAGTAATTCATTTATCTTGTTATTATTATTTTTTAATTTGTCTATCTTCTAATTTGTTCATGTAGATTTCTCAACTTTACCAAAAATTATGAACATCACTTGGTGTAAAAAAATTTATAACCATACTTTTTTTTTGTGTGAAAACATTTTGTTTTTGTATATGATTTATTTCTTACTAAAAGATAAATAATGTACTTTAGTTTTTCATAAAGTCATAATCTATAAAGAATAGAACATGTGTCTTCTTAATCATAATTTAAATTTTGACTATAGTTTTGTCTTTTGCTGATCTGGCTATAAGAAAATTATATTTATTGAAATGTTATTTGTTTGTTGTTTCTAGACTTACACAAACCCAACCCAAACAACTTTTTATGGTTTGGTTTGGTGGGATCATAAATCTTGTAATTTGAATTGGTTTAAGTTGTAGAGTGTGAAATAATTCTTGAATTGGGCTTAAATTAAGTTTAAAACCAAAGTCACACAACCCATGAACACCCCTAATGTATATATAAAAAAATAAGAGGACTAACTATGGTTTTCCCCAATTCTCTTTCTATTTTTTTATTTTTTTTATTTTTTTTGTTAATAATATTTATTTATTGTTTATTTATAGTATTTTTAAAAAAAATTAAGATATTTTAATATTTTTTTTAAAAAATTTCTTTTCCTTCAAAATTTTTACTTTTTTTAAATATACTTTTTTAATTTTTTATTGTTTTTATTTCTTAAAAAATTTTAATTTATTATTATTAAAAAAATAAAATTTTTTTTAATTCTTAAGTTACCCAAAAAAATGTTGGTCTTATATGAATAATATCTTTTCAAATCTCAAAAAAGTTGAATAAAATAAATGATAATAAGCGATTGAAATATATTTTTATAAAATTTATAAGTCATTCTACTGGGGAGAATAGCCAAACTATCTTTGTTTGCAATTCTAGAACATGTTGACGTACCTGCTTCCTTTCGTGTTAACTTTTCCAAGTCGTTTTTCTAGTATCTACGTTTGTTGTAAAAGAGAAAAGTCAAATAATCGTGTCTTGAAATAGGGCATGTGACGCCTATTTTTCGGACCTTGAAATAAACTACATTATAATAAGTCAAACAAATTACAGTGGTCAGAAGGCTTCAAAATTTGAAGTAACCAAAAAGACAGGCTATGGGGTTTTGTGGTTCTAATTCTTCCAGGTTCATCCCATCTCAAGCAACCTTACAATCGAATGGCGACGACGCCCATGCGAATCCCGAATTGGCTGATCCATCCTCAGTTATGGAGATTTGTGGGATTCTTTTCAAGTGTAGTTGGACTACTCTGTTATGCTCTGAGTTCGTCTTTCAAACATCTATTTGGGGAGTGGAACTTTCTGAAGATCATTGTTTACGCTGCGGTAAGTTTAATTATCACCAGCATAATGTTATTTGCGAAGAAATGGCAATTTTCAAGGAGTTTTCTGCTAAAAGCTCACTTGGGCTTTTTGATTTTGATGCTCACATCTTTGTACTCGTTCTTCTACGATAAAGCAATAAAGGGAAAACCAGACCTATTAAGCTTGATTTCTTGTGCCGCTTTTGCTGTCATGTCCTTGAGCTTATCAAGGCAGATTGACCTTGGATTCGAAATGGATCTTCTTAATTTTTTCCTTGGGTGTCTTACCATACAATTGATGAAGATCAACTTGATGCTTGGTTTCCTTGCAGCCATTTTCTGTTATACCCTCATCGTACGTCGTTCCAATTCAAATTCTCAGTTAGAGATTGGATCTCTTAATATTGAAGACCATGTAACAGTAGAAATTGACACTGTAAATGGAGTAGAAAGAGGAGCAGATGATAGCAGTGGCTTCCAATCTGATTATAGCAATCACCACCAGCAAACACATTCATTACGCAGAAGGTTGAATGATGGGTACAATTGGAGGAAATATGAAGAAAAAATAGTCAAAGGAAGTGAAAAACAGCGAAGTTACTACAAATGCCCATACACCAATTGCCCGGCAAAGAAGAGAGTTGAGAGGTCTTCAGATGGGCAAATTATTGAGGTGCTTTATAAGGGTACCCATATCCATTACAAGCCTAACTTTACTATGAAAAGAAATTCATCGTTTGAAACTCTTCATGCAATTCAACCTTCAAAAGCTGTCCCCGCTGAAACGCCAGATCAATCATTTGCCTTCCTCGGCAATGAACAAATGGATTTGGTTGACACACCAGAGAACTCATCAATATCAATATGAGATGCTGAATTGTAGGAGTGAGGACAAAGCCATTGATTGTTGTGTGTAGAACAAAGTTAAAATCAAATTTCTGAGTATCATAAATTGTAATTCCATTAATGGGTGAATATTTTGACAGTTCCATTGTAGAAATGGCTAAAATTTTGAATGCTCCAAACAGTGTAGCACCGGGAGGATATAAAATCCAGAATTTTAATATATGAACTATGTACAGTCATTTTTGGTTCTGTTTCTTGAACTAATTGGAATAACAAAACTTAATTGGACTTTAATCAACATGATACTTCCACTGTTCTTTCCCTGAGCTTGCTAGTAAGCACTAAGTAGTAGTAGCTATAAAAAGGGTAACAAGAAGTCAATTGATTTATGAGATTGGGTCAAAAAGCTTAGACAACATTTTGGACTTTGAGGGAAACAAGAAACTTCCTTGATGGAAGAGTAAACAACTTCTTAAAAAGAATTGGCTTTTATTTTGGATGCTCTAGAAATTCTTCTGTAATTTAAATTTAGAATCCCTATCTAAATCTTAAATTACTATTTTAATCAAAATTTTACACTACCTATTTACTGTTCACGTGGGACTCTTCATAAACACAGACGTTAAGAAAAGCTTCTTTTGGTCCATAAAGATTAGGAGCGAATTTAGAAATCATCTATGAGGAGATCAAATTGTGCCAAAGAAGGAAAGTTAGAAAATTTTGGTAAGACCCAGGAACAATGGATTTTTCCTTATGGCATATAATTAAAGTTAGAAACTATATTAAGATTTTTGTTCATTATTCCTATAATCATGCTTTCTTTAATCTAATATCCATATAATCACTGCAAGACTTTAATCATATATTAATATGATTAACTAATAGAAGGAAAAGCGTAAACCAAAAAGTCCTAAAGCTAATTCTTTTGGGTTATTTAAATGCTTCAATGCTAAGGTAAAAGAATGAATGAATGAATATATGTCTAATTGGTATATCTTTTGATTAACAAGGGGATGGAGGAGACAGGGAGCCCCCTTGCCCCCCTTGGGTCCCTCTCTGATGAAGATTACTTTCAAAATGATATGAAGACTTCCAAAGCCAGGTTTACCTTTGTTATTCAGTTGGAGAAAAGTTATTATTTTATGACTTTGGGTGCGTAAAAGAAAAGGCCAAAAAAAATGAAATCGTCATTAATTAATTAGAAGAATAATTGGGATCCTTAAAAAAAAAATAAGACACTGGCACTTGAAAGCAGATGACAAGTTTGAGAGTCTAATTATGAGTAGAAAATGTATTAGGCACCCATAACGTCCATCTCTAAAAATGGTTACCTTAAATTGTTTGTAATTAGAAAATTTAATGTAATTTAATTACTTTTTTTATATAATAAAATGATAATGGACAAAGGTAAAGAAAGAACGAACCAGACTTGTCTTACTAAGTAAGTGCCTACGTACTTCAAAAGGAATCAAGGTCAATGTAATTAAAAAATATTTGGATAAATTGATTAGGTAAAACATATAATCTCTGGCCTAAGTATGTTAGTATATTAGGGGAAATTAAATTTTCACTTAAAGCGTAAAAGATGAATTAGGACATTTAGAGAGGATAAACCTTCACTAAAAGCCTATAAAAATTAAGACATCAGGAAATATGTATCTCCACCTAAAGTCTTTTAATTGAAACATTAGGGAAGAATGAATCTTCATTTAATGCCCATAGAAATTAGGATTTTGGGTAAGATAAACTTTCACTAAAAGCTTATAACACTATAGGAGAACAATTCTTCACATAATGTTCAAAGCAAAAAGGAAACTTAGTATTTGTCAAAATCCAATCTTCAAAGGCTTTGGGATGAAACTGAAATTTTTTATAATGTTTAGGGCCAAAATGAAATTTCTAAAAGTATTGGGGTCCAAATGAAATTACTGAAAGTATTAAGATTAAAATGAAATGACTAAAAATATTAGGGCTAAAATAAAATTTTAAAAAACTGAGACCAAAATAAAATTATTGAAAACTTTGATGACGTGGTATAAGAAGAAAAAAATCCAAATGAAGGCCACAAGCCTACTTTAATATGCCTACTTAGCTCATTATCATTATTATTAATATTTTTTATTTATTCTTTTATTTGTTTTCTTGAAAAGAAAATAAGGTGTATTGGACACTTCATTTTGTATTAGTACATCTTGAAAGTAACAATTAAATAAAAGACAAGAAATGACAAAATAGACAAATAAAATAGAGGGAATACTTATACTTTACAAGTGGAGAGTAGGGAACAAACTAAAAAATAAATATCAATAATATTACAAATCAAGAGTAATAATAATACATAAAATAGAAAAGATAATTTAAATAAAATAAATATTAATTCATCCCCTAGATCACACAAATAATAAGAGTTCCTGTTATGGAAAAATAAATAAACTCATAGGCTAAAGAGATGCTCAATTTTTTCAAATGACTTTGAGAAGTATAATTCAAGCTATTATTATGTTCAAATCAATGACAAAAGTTATATTTAAGCCCTTAAAGTAAATCATATTAAACCCAAACTAATATTAAATTTTAATCAAAATAAAAATCATATTTGACACAATAAACTTCATCAAAAATCATCTAGAACCAATATCACTCCTTTAACTTGTGAATCACTAGAGTTTTAATTAAGAACTCTTGAAAATCTTTCAACATAACTATTCAAGATAAAATAGAAAAAAAAATACAGACAATATATTAGGTGAATGAGTTACCTATGAACCTTTAGAATGAATCTCCCTCTTTCTTTGCCTCCCACTCTCTCTTCCTGAGATGACATGAAGTGAAGAGAAAGATGCCAGTAGATGAGATGAGAAAGAAAGAAAATGGAGAGAAAAGGATGGTGATGGGACGGATTCTGTGGAAAGAAAAAAAATTGACGGTGTGGTTCACACAAAATATTTTTATTTTATTTTGTATTTCATTTTTACTTTTTTTGTATTTTTTTTTTTTTTGGTTTTTCTTAATTTTATGTATTTTTTGTTATTTTTTCAAAATTTTAAAATAGAGTACTTTTCTCACCGTTCTTTTTTATCTCAAACCCTCGACTGGCTCTAACAATAATACAATCTTATGAACCAATTTTCAAAACTTGGGGAAGAACATAATGCTCATTCGTTTTCCGAATTGCAAAATCAGCCAACTTTATGGATAATTGTGGGTTTGCTGTCAAGCGTAGTTGGCCTGGTTTGTTATGCTCTGAGCTCCTCGTTCAAACTTCTATTTGGAGAATGGACCCTTCTCAAGTTCCTTCTTTATATTGTGATAAGTTTAATCATTGGTGGTATCGTGTTGTTTGCAAAGAAAATTCAAGTTTCAAGGAGATTCATGCTAAAAGCTCATGTGGGATTTCTCGTTTTAATGCTAACCTCTTCGTACTCTTTTTGTTATGATAAAGCTGTGAAAGGAAAACCAGACGTATTAAGCATCATTTCTAGTGCCTCTTTTGCTTTGATGTCACTGTGCTTTTCATGGCAGATTGAGCTTGGATTCGAAGTTGATCTTTTCAACTTTTTCCTTGGATATCTTACAGTACAACTGATGAAGATCAACTTGATCCTGGCTACTGTTGCTGCTGCTTTCTGTTATTCCCCATCAATTTTCGCTGCTATTCAGATTCCCAACTAGAGATTGGACCCACTAGTACAAAACAAGATGTTGCCTTGGATGCTAATACTCCTAGTGGAGTAGAAAGAGCAACTGACAATTCAGATCTCAAGGAAGAGGTATTTTTTAAGTTTTCCAAAAAAAATTTTAAGAAACAGAACTTGACACAAATTTTAATTAAATAAGAATTACATGTCTTTCTGGGTGTTCTTTTGAAAACAAACTCAAAGTATTGGACAGACTAGTGCTAAAGACCATGTTGCCTTAGACGTTGACACTCAAAATGGAGTAAAAAGAGCAACTGATAATGCAGATCTCAAAGGAGAGGTATTTCTTGAGCTTTTCAGAAATTTTTTTCAAGAAATAGAGCTTAAAACAATTTTTAATTAAGTCAGAATTATATGTCTTTCTGGGTGTTTTCTTGGAAATAGACTCAACCATCTCCAAGTATTGGAGCATTTCCAGGGGAAAGTAATTCTGGGGATAATCAGCAGTATATTGATGCTGCGAATGAAGTAGAAAGAGCAACTGACCATGCAGACGTCAATGGAGAGGTCTTTTTTAACTTTTCCAGAATAATTTCCAAGAAACAGAGAACTTGAGGCATTCTTATATTAAATCAGGATTATATCTTTTTGTGTGTTTTTCGATACATTCTCAGCCATTCCCAAGTATAGGAGTAATTTCAGGGAAAGCAATACTAGGGGCAATCAGCAAAATAATGAAAAAAGACCAAAGCGTTGGGATTCAATCCAATCTACAATCCGAGCAATGGTTTAAAAGATCCAACTCTAGCACTTTTCTTTTTGTCTGTTTATACAGAATGATTAATCATAGACTCATAGTTGCACAATGTCATCCCATTCACTGAGCTTCATGATTTAGGAATTCACTAGTTTTGAAATTTTTTATTATTACCTTTCAGTTTCCTTTGTTATAGATACTGCCTATTCAAAACGAGAAACGAACTTGCCATCTTCAAATTAATACCGCCGTAAATGATATGATAGGTCTTGAAATATTGCATTGCTTACCTTCAAGGGATATTGAGGGATGTATAGCTTGTTAGGAGGTGGAGGGGCACTTAGCTCTCCCTCTTGTGAAATGCACTAACTGCTTTATAATATGTGAAAAGTGTAGAATTATATTAGCAATTTTCTTTGGATACATATGAATGATAGCAAATATGATAAGGACGATTTTTGATTTGCAGAAAAACTGAACAAGAGGAGAACGTCTCCAAAAGTTCCGAGGCCGATGACAGAATGATAAATGAACCGGTAGAGAGACAAATTCCACCCATGCGTGGGAAACAGCTTCCACCCAAGCGTGGGATCATCAAACAAAGGAGATTAAGGTCTATTAAAGATGTGCTGAAGAGCCATTTTTCGTAGAAAAATAATTTTGTTTTTTAAATTAAAATGCTGTTAATTTTTTTAATAAAATAAAGTCTATAAATAGCATCATTTACTGATATCTAATTCTTGCAATTTTCATACCCTTATTATTATTAGTGAATTCTCATTTAATTAGAAAAACTCGTAAAAAAAAGTTGTGATTCATGATTAGATATTAATAATATTTTGCTTCCATTGTTTTTTGCCCTTTGATATTATAAATTTTAGTGAATTAGTTTACATGACACCCTGTTGAGCGTGAGCTCCACAAATAAAATCTGTACTTTCGTTTCCTTTTTGAATGATTGAGTGATCATAAGGTTAGAATTAAATCATATTTGCTTTATATTCCAATGGGTTGTGATTAAAAATATGTCAATTAAAATACAACATGTGTATGTTTTAAGCAACCATAGCCATACAGATGAATGATAGCTTCAAATTGGAAGCTGTAATTATCTTTAATTTAGGTATCTTTTCTTCAACCCATCTTCTGAGACATCACCTTTCTCAAGAAAGGTTCTCTTCCTCTACAGATATGCAGTAAACATTTTTCCACCCGTTCTATCACCTCTCTAAAGCAAGTTTGAAAGGCTTCTGCCATTTCCATTTCTTAGAAAACAGAGATCACATCCTTCAAAATTTTAGAAACAACAAAAGGATGCTTCTAATGTTTTCACTCAAAACACTTGGCATTTCTATAATTTTCTTTAGCAACCTACTGCTTCAAGTTTGAGCACCGTACTTAACAAATGATTCCGCCTCAACGGCATTTCTATAATTTTCTTTAGCAAGTTTTTACAAACAGTTGGATTGTTGTTCACTTTGGGTGACAAATTTTTACATGCATATTTTTAGCATATATAGTATCGGAGAAAAAAAATTAAAATTCATTTAGTATAAAATCATGTAATAGAATGAAATACACGTTTTAAGGGACTTTTTAACAAAATTGTAAAATTTCTTGAATAATGATGTTTGTACAATTTCCTCTTCCAATATTTATAGGATTGGGCTCCTTCTAAAATACAATCGATGTTGAATGGGATGATAGAATTTATGTTTATTTTATTATTAAATTTTCTTATTTTTTATTAGACCATTGGATCATTTAAAATTTATTTATTTTATTGTTTAAATTCAAAAATATGTTATCTCATATTTTAATATTATATTAGAATTTTAACAATTGAAATATCTAAGTATCATTAGAACCATTGGAAAAATAATTTATAAATAACAAATATTCTAGTCAAAAAGTAATGGAAAAAAATACATAGTAATTAAAATATCTGAAAATAAGAAATAAAGAAAATAAAAGAATAAAGCAATAAATAAGAGTAACCACCAATAGTACAATAGCAAAATCTTTAAATTTAATTTTTACCCTACCAAAATAAAGTTCGTGTACAAAAATGATGGCACAACAAGATTAAACGTGAGTTTCTTAGTATTTGTGTATTCGAAACACCCAAAATTAATAATAAAATATTTTAATTCTAATATAATGAGACCTACTCATCCTGAATGATCTCCATTTTTATATTTGTGTGTGTATATAATCCATAAATGACACGGTAAAACTCACCATGCAAGGATTCTTTTCAACTTTTTTTCCCCCTTTCAAACCAAGTTTTACTCAGTGTTTCGGTTTTAAAATGTCACAAAAAGAAAGACAACATTCAATTCATTATTTTCTTTATATAGTAAGTACGCATATTTTCTTTTAATATTAATCCATTTGTTTTAAATTATTTGTCGTTTAAGATAAAAATACAAAAATTAAGATAATTATTAAATAATTTTAATTCTAACAAAAAATAATTATACTTACTAAATTACCCATATTAAAGTTAATTTAAATTCTTGTTATTATTCTATTAAAGATAACAATAAATAAAATTAACATTGAAAAAATAACAATTAATACTTCATTGATAATATAAAACGATAAATAATTTAAAACAAAATAAAATTCCTACAACGACAAATAATTTAAAACAGAAATAATATAAATACAATCAAATTTTGCTTGCCCCAAGCATTCAGATATTCAACCACAGCTACAATGGAACACTTGAAAAGAATCACCAATTGGTACTTCATTTTTCATTTACAAAAGTTTCATTTGGTAACTCAGTATTATCTTGAATATCACTTTCCAATCTTTCTATAATTTTCATCAGAAAAGCAAACTAATGATTCTGACCAGAAAAACATATAATGCTACAATATTATACATAGTTACACAAATCCTTTAGCACTACCATTGTTGCTGTGGTAATCAAAACTCTGTTTTCTAACTAACACTAGAAAATTACATTTACACGCCAATCAGTGCCTTGTTTTTACCTTCACTTTCGGCTACCAGCTGATGCTGATCCACTGCTTCCATGAAACAAATCCTGAAGCCGAGCTTCAATGTCCTCCACTCCATACTTGATATACCTATCAGCATGCTTGCCAAGTTCTTGAACATTCTCGAACCTTCCAAGGAAGTTTCCATAAGCAGGAAGCAAGATTCTTTCGAGGGCAATTCTTATCTCTTCCCTTAGCTGCTCATCAAAGATTAACCATGTAGATTGAACCTTGCATATTTCCTCGAACTGTGTATTGAACGACCTGAGCTTCTCTTTCATAGACTTTGCCATTACATTCGTTGCCAATGATCCACTTTCTAGTTTCAACAATCCCAGCACCTTGTTCCATGAGCTTCTTTGATAGCCAACATGGTATTGCCGGACTTTTGCAGTGTGTTTTCGGATCCAATCATCGCCCAAAAGGGTTCCAAGTTCACTATCTCTTGCCTTCTGAACTATGTACCTCCCATTATTCATCATGAAAACAGAGCCCAAGGCAGAGTCCTTATAGATTTTGGACTTGGCTTCCAAATTGCTCTCTAGCAACTCCATAATCCCAGCCATTTGCACAGATAGTGAAGACGAGGATGCCACTCTATCATCAAGCTTTGGGTACTCTTTCAATAGCAGCTCATGGTCTTCGAAAACTTGCTCAAGGGTCTGCCAAGAACGACAAGCAGCTAGTAGGTAGTTCATCACATAGCGGGTGATTGGGTGACGCCCACCACCGGGGACAGCTGCCTTGGCCGGGTCACGACGAATCAGATTCTCCAGTTCCATGAAAATACCTCTAATTGCTTCCCCTAACCTCTTCCATATTGTAATTGCTTCATTTCTCAGAAACACAGAGTACTGGTCGGAAAACAATGATTCGAATTCGGGAACAAGGTCCCTTAATGTCTCGAACACATCCAGGATTTTGAACAAACGCTCTGGTGATCGGCTCCCAATCGCAATGGCATCGGCGAAATTCAGTAGCTGAATCGTCGAACCCCGGCAAACCTCCATGAAAGAGAGATCAGCAGTAGAGGAGAATCCGAAGAAGACGCTACTGCAGAGTCGCCTTTCACTGGGAAATAGTATCCGAAGAGCAACATTGGAAGCTTTAATCCATTTTTCAATCTCGTCTTCGAGGTCCAGCCATGGCATCTTGTGAACGTCTTCGATGCTGAGCTTCTGCAACCCTAACCGCAACAAGCTCTCCTCCAAGAATTCTCTTCGGCAGCTGTTATACACGTGCGAGCACTCCTTCCCAAACCCAGCAGCCACCATGCGCTTAGCAATTTCATGAAGGTCGTTGATTGTACCAGAAGGTAGAGCATCGATTACGATATCGTAGTCGGCCACCGGCTTCGCCACCGGAATCTTGTACTCTTCCTCGTTTCTGATTACCCCTTCGACTCCAGCATCTTCTTCATCGTCCTCCTCCGAGTCAGAAGGCAAGTTGCCAGTTGACTCACTTTTCGTGTACCCCCGAGTCAGGTCAAACGACTCGCCTCCGCGTTCCATCAGGGACCTGAACTCGTCCTCCGCCAGAAACATGGCCTGCTGTAGCATATCCTCAGCGCGTACCAAGCACGCGCCAACAGTCTTATCCGCCGCCATCGGGCTCCAGTCGCCGAGGGTGGCGATTAACTCGTCGATGGCATCGAGGAAGGCGGCGGAGTCAGCTGAGTCAGCCCAGATCGGCTGATCGGACGACACGTACTGGGAGATCCGACCGTCCAGAGACTTGAGGGTATTTTCCAGCGCAGCGTAGCCTCTGGGGTCATCGTCCCCACCTTTCTCCGATAACTTCTCCCGTGAGAATCTTCCATCGAAGTTGGAGAAGATTTGCAGAATATCATCAGCCATATTGTTATCATGGGCCAGCGTCTTTGCTATGTGGCGCACCACAGCCAATAATTTCTCCTCGCCGTTTTCAGCCATGTGGATAAGCTCACTCACTGCCAACTTGCTAGAAAGCTCATAACTCTTCAGAAATGGAAATGGGGTTTTGAAGAAGAAAAAGAAGGTAGCTTCTTTGAGGGTTCAAGAGGAGAAAAATGGAGGGGAGGGGATGGTTGATAACGACGAAGGAGAAACGCGGTTTCCGTGGAGAAAGTGAAGGGCTGAGAGTGGAATTTGGAAGTTGAATTTTGAAGTGAGGAAAGTACGCGGAGATAAGAAAGAAGGAGGAGAGGAGAGAGAAAAGAAGACAGGACAGAGTCTACTTGACGAACGACGTGGAAGGCGGTTCTAAACTTTCTAATTCTAATCATGGTTAGCTTTTCAACGCATTTAAACAAATATTTTTATGAATAGAAATTGATAAATTAATGTACGTGTTACTTTTCGTCACTTTTGACTGGACTTGTGCACTAACTGAATATTCTAAAATAATTCAAAAGAATTTTCTTTTTATATATATGAAAAGAATTATCAAGCATATTAATTTAAAAAAAAAACACATCTCTTAATACATTTAGAAAACAAATTTTTCTTTGTTTAATATATAAATATTCAGCTTAATTGTTTTTGGGACTAAAAACTTAAAAATAAAATACCTCTCTTTTTATATCAGCATATTAATTACTTTTTTTTAAAGAAAAAACACTTTTAACTTGTAATAAAAAAAATATTTAATATTTTTAAAAATATAATATTTTATTTGTTAAATTTATATTATATAATATATCACGTAATACAAATCTAAAAAAATAATACATACTCTTAAAAATATCTAAAATCAACTCCCTCTTATAACAGTAAGTGTTTATGTTCAAAAGTGTTTTTTTTTTAAAAAAATTAATTTAAAAAGTAACTATTTTTAAAAGTTAAATTTCTTTGCTTCCAACTAAAAATAATTATGAGTAGAAGAGAGATAAACTTTAAAAGATAAAATTACCCTTATACTATTAATATATTTTTATTTATATTAATTTTATATATAAAATTTTTTATTCTTTTATAATTTTAATAAAATTATAGTAATGAATTTTATTTTAAAATTTATATTTATAAAAATAAAAATAATAATTCTGAATAATATATTTTATAATTTTAATTTTAATTTTAATAAAAAATTAATTCTTAAAATTTATGATAAAGTATTTTTTTATCCAAATATAATATAAAAAATATTTTTATAAACCATTTTCAGTAATTTTACTTGCATAAAAGTGTTTTTATATTTTTATATCTAAACATAATAAATATGTTTTTTTTCAATAAAATCACTTATATAATATCCAAACATTAAATATTTACTTTTTAAAAAATTAACACTTTTATTTAAAACACCTGTTAAGAAGTATAAGCACATCTAAACAATCCCTAAGTTAATTATGTTATATATAAGCTATATTTAAAAAAAAATTATTGTTCCCAAGTTTACAAAAATAGAAAATAGAATACAAATAATAATAATATGTTAGAGAAAAGTAAAGAGCACTAGGATGAGATAGGTATCTCGTTTTCTTTAAGACATTTCATATCTCTTACAAGTGATTCTTAGTATCTTCATTAAATACAACAAGTTCTAAATGCGTTGTCTCTAAGATACAATAACCAAATGACTACACTGTTTATCTTCTAATATTTTGCACAAATAAAAAAAATGACTCTCTTTAATACCAAATGTTTACTCACAAAATATGACAACACTTAAGCATGGATACATATACAAGATGATGCACAAATATATATAAAAAGTAAATACTCATTCACTTAAAAAACATTAGGCACAAATGAAGGAATAATTTAAAAGTATTAAGACAAAATAAAAATTTAAATATTAGGCACAAAATAAGAAATAATTTAATGGTATCAAAACACAATAAAAACAGTCATAAAATATTTTCAAACTCCAACTAAAAAAACTAGAAAATAATTAGCCATAAAAAAGATTCAATCTCCAGTCAAATAAAAAATAATAATCATTCATCCATCAATAATCAAAGTCATTTAAAATTTAAATAAATATTTTTATAAAAATACCAACAAAAATAAAAATGAAGACTAGATAAATTACAAAAATCTCATTATATTAGAAAAAAGAAAATCACTAATTTTATGATTAGTAGTGCATAAATAAAATAATAAACCGAATCAACACAAAAGTTTTTCGATGACCTAATTCTGAGGTGGGTCTAACCTTGAATACTGTCAGCTGTTGCTACCCTACAATAAAACTCTTTTTTGGTGGCTTTTAAGGTAGGAGTACTTTTTTTATTTTTTTAAATTTTATTTTATAATTTTATAATTTTTTATAATTTTTATTTTAAGAAATAATTTTAAATATTCAAAAAAATTCAAAAAAATTCAAAAAAAATTTTAAATACAAAGTAGAAAAACAAAAAAATAAAAATGATTTTTTTTACTTTTTTCTTAAATTTTTTTATATTCTTTTAAATTATTTCTTAAAATAAAAATTATAACAAATTTAAGCATTATAAAATAAAATTTAAACTAACAAAAAAGCGACTGTGTAGTATCCCTACTTAGCATAAAACCCTCGTTTTTTTTTTTGGTGATTTCTCCTTATTCTTGGGAGTTGTTTTTAATTTTTAAAATTATAAATTATAGTTTTTTAATTTTTTTATAATTTTTATTTTAAGAAATAAGTTAAAATAATTAAAAAAAGAATTAAAATATTTTTTTATTTTTCTTAGTTTTCTTATTTTGTTGTTTGAATTTTTTTAAGTATTATATTATGAAATTTTTACAGTTCTTTTAACTTTTTTCAATTTTTTTAAAATTTTTTTAATTTATTTATTCAAATTAAAATTATAGCAAAAATTAAAATTTTAAAAATTAAAAACTTACTACTCAGAATAAGATAGAAATTTTCATTTTTTGTTACATAAATCTATTTTTTATTGAGAATTTCTATCCACTATTGTTAATTAGGAGTAGGTTTTTAATTTTAAAATTTTTTTTAAAATTTTAATTTTAAGAAATAAATTAAAAAAATTTTGAAAAATATTAAAAAGACTTTAAAAAATGTCATAATATAATACTTAAAAAATTAAAAAAACTAAATAAGAAAACTAACAAAAATTAAAAAAAATATTTTAATTATTTTTTTATTTTTTTAAAATTTTTTTAACTTATATCTTAAAAAAATTATAAAAAAAGTTAAAAAATTAAAATTTATAATTTATAATTTTAAAAATTAAAAACAACTCCGGAGTAAGGAGAAACACCATTTTCATTTCATCAGGAAAAAGTCATATTTTTCTTAACAGTCTTTGTCATTTGATCCAGTAGCTTTCCGTTAGATAGGAACAGATTTTTGATAAATTGTGATAACTTTCGGATAGAGGACTAGGACCAAAAAACCTTTTAGATAATGAACTATTGGTTCTAAGTCATCTTTAACGATAAATCCACAATTCGGAAAGTAAGAAGCACCCTTGACATCTTTTCATCTGCAAAGAATTCTGTGACACCATCCTTACCTTTTAAGGTTTTTTTTATTTTTTAAAATTATAGGATTTTTTTATATTATATATATTTTTAAAAGTTTTTATATATTTTTTAAAAAAATTTATTTAAGAAAAATATAAATATAAAAATTTTGAATAAACAATATAATAAGTTTAAAAAATCTTAAAAAAATATGAAATTATTTCAAGAATTTTCTAAAACAATATATGAGTATATGACATAAAAAATATTTCATTAATTTTAAAAATTAAAAAAACCCAAAAAATAAGATTGGCGCTGTAGCTGTAGCATCTTCCAAAATATAAAGGCTTGGATAGAAAAACTTTGAATAACCGAACCCTACCTCCTTCCGCAAACTCAACTTTCATATATTATTTTCTCTCACTATACATATAACATCACAATAAATGCATACATAAGTTTAATGAAATGAATATAAGAAACTAAAGTAATTTATAAAAAAAAACTTATGAAAAGAGATTGAGACTAGACTAATCCTCTCCTAAGGATGAATATGTTACTCAAAATAAATGAATATCTACAAAATTTATTCCTTTTAGTTTGAATTTAGATACAAAAATAGGTTTGGTCAACTTTTTTTTATAGGGTTGCGTTAGGATCTTCCTAGTATAATTTCAACGTCACCCCGTACTCATATTGTACATATTATATTTATAATACTATATATCTAAATTATAAAATATATTTATATTCATTCAAATATATATTACTATCATTCCATTGTTGTCAAAACATAATTTAAGAGGCCCTGTGTTATTACATACTATGTATATTAAATATCATAGGATAGGATAATAAGATAACATTATATCTAAAATTCTCATAGTTAGTATGTTAATTAAAATTTGTAAAAAAATGATGCAATTAAGATTTTTTAAAAGATTTTAAAGAAAAAATTGATGTAATATGAGATTCTTATTATTTTTGAATGGTATCTCATATTTTTTAAAATGACATCATTTAATTACACTTTAATATATTGAATAAAACCAAAATTCCTAACATTTTAGCTATCAGCATATTAAACACATGTATCTTGAATGCCTAATATCATTTAAGATGACAACGTACCAAATGTGTGTTGGATATAGTTGTTACCCTTAAGTGTTTATGATACAAGTATAAGTTTTAAAATTGTTTAAAATGTTTAAACTTGTAAACAAGTGGAATCAAAACACAAGCAAACAACTCACGATTAGAAAGAGAAGTAAAATAGATAAAAATTTTACATACTACTTGTAGTCACTTTAATATTGTAATACACTTCCCAATTAAGCACGCTGACCACCTATTTTTCGAGAAGCACCAATTCATGAAACTTTCGGTGAATAGAATAAAACAAAAGATGAAAGAAAAATATTTAATATCTTTCAAAATTAAATTAGAAAGTATTCCCTTTTGTTCCTTATAGTGTGGCGTGAAGAACAAAATCTTTTAATACTCAATGAACCGAAGCCTTCAAATTATATTTCTCTCTTTCTCTCAAACCTCAAGCCCCCACTAGGAAAATTTTCCCTCTAAAGAATGCTTGGATGTAGAGGTGGCAAAATCGGCTGGCCTAATCAAACTCAAAAAATAATATGTTGGGCTATAAAAACACTGACCTAAAAAAATTAAGCTTTTTTAATCCAGCCCGATGTGGCTCGCAGCCCGATTGGGCCAGCCCAATGTGGCCCATCACCAAAAAATTAAATTAAAATTAAAATCTTTATATTGCTTTTTCATTCTTTTATCTTAATAATTTTGGATAAACCTTATGTTATTTTCTGAATATGTCTATATATGAAAAGTACTTAATTGAAGAGAGTTAATAGAAAATTATACTATATCAGATGAAGAGGTAGAACAACTTGTTGCATATAACTCATGCAATTCTATATAAGAAGTTAATAAGTAAAAAACATATAGAAACAGTCAATGAAGCATTTATAGTTATAAATGAATACCTCAACTTATTTTGTATCAGAAACCTGCTCACAATTACTGTAGTTACATTAAAAAAATATTAAACTAATAGTCTAAGATCATGAAAGAAAATAATAAAAGGCAAAATGAATTTATAAGAGTTTTTAATAAAATTCAAGTTTGGTTAAATCAAAATGACCATTCAAGCAGAGTCAAAGATGTTTAAGATTATAAATTAAAACTTATTTATCTAATTTGTTTTTTCAGCAGAGATTCTGTATTTATTTTCCATATCATCTAAATATGTTTCAATTTATTTTCCATATGCAGCACTAGTGAAATTCATTGATGTACTCCATTAGAAAAAAATTTGTGTTTAACAAATATTGCTTTTCTTTTTTTCATTCTTTTTCTTTTATAATTGTTATAATTTAATAGGAGAATGAATTTTAACAACATTATTTTTTAAAAGTATTCTTTTAACAAATTTTATTATTAAATAAATTAAAATTAAAAAGTTACAATTTAATATATACAACAGAGACTAACTCTCTCTCTCTCTCTCTCTCTCTCTCTCTCTCTATATATATATATATATATATATATATATATATTATATTTTATTTATTATTTTAATATTTTTAGTATATCAATAAATATTATAATTATATTTTTAAAACTATTGATAATTATAATTAAGACTGAGCTGGCCCGATGACCTGATAGGTTGGGCTGAACTGACAATATGACAGCTTGAATTAAATCTGGGCCGACCCAATTGCCAGTTCTACTTATATGGCTAGGTGAGGAAAAATGGTTTAAGTGATATATATAACCACCTAATCCAAAGTCACATGAGTGTATTCAAAAAATCAATTTCTAACAATTAAGGATCCGTACACCTACTAACGAGGAATTAGATAATCATATTATTTAATATTATATCAATTAATAATTATGTTATTAACTTTGATAATAATATATTTTATTTAATAATTAAATAAAACATGTGTGTCATTCTAATTGGTCATGCTTAAATTAAAATCTAAATAAATGAATTTCATTTAATTAAATTCCTTTGACTAGTTAATTTTTCAGTGAATGTAGTTTACCTAAGAAATTAATTTTTTTTAATTTCTAACATTTATTCACTTAGATAATTAGGGTAATTATGAGTAAATATATTTGAACATTTTAAAGACCAATTCCCCTCCTTTTTGTCGTGTACCTCTCCATCACATGAGGACGAGGTTGTTTCACAAGTTTGAAAAATTCAAATTTTGCAACATATTAGAATAAATAATTAAATTAATTTTATCATAATAAAATGTTATAGTGAAAATTCCTAATTAAATGAATATTTTATTTTATTTTAATCAACTTTTTTAAATTAATTAATTTAAACATTTTAAATATTAGTTTAACATAGTATAAAAATAATTACTTAAGACAAAAGTTGTCTAAATTAAGAAAACACTTGTCTCAATTAAGACAAACTTTTATCTTAAAATTCTATTATCTAATTAAAATAATACTTATTTAATTTAAACAACTAATGTAAGAATTACTTTTATCTCTTTAGTAACAAAAATGTTTCTCACATTTTTAAGTATTTTTAAAACAATATTTGTCCTAAAATATTTCATTGTCTAGAATTAAGACAATTCTTGTCTTAATTAAGACATAAATACTTTAAGCTATCAATTAATTTCATATTAAATTTATTCTTACTTAATATGGATTGAATTCTCCAAAGCTGAGTAGATAATCTATTTAGACATAAGAATTTCAAGTTCCAACCAACTTGAAATTGTTTTAATCTTATTAAGATATTCCAAGTTTATTAATTATGAAGTTATTTCACTAAAGACTTATGATTGCACTCTTTATAATTCTTAAAATTACGAGAAGTTAATTTTGAATATTGATTTGTCCAATTTGCAAACCTAGAATTTGTGAACTCTCATAGCTATTTATTAACATAAGGTAAATTTACCGTTTTACCTCTTATATCAATTTTATCTTCTAATCTCATATTTCATAATATAAGTTACTAAATAATCTTTTATAACTTTTCTAAAATTATTTAGAAATGATAAGTAGTTAATTCATTATTTTTATTAGGCCTAGATATATCACCAATCTTCTTGAAATTACCAAAAGTGATGTAATGTTACAAACTTCATTTCTTAGATTTATGTTCCCAGATGCTCACTCCCACTATAATTTCAACATATAGAGTCTTGACTAATATTACACAATAGTTGTGTCCATAATATATCAAAGATTACAATGGTTTGATCACAATTCTATAATTCATAAGGATTTCAGTTCTGTCATTAGCAAATGCAACATGTATAAATTTAAGTTTAAAGCAACGGTATTAACTTGAACATAATATCTCACTTGATTCTAATTCATTTAATAGTGTCATTATATAAAGTTTACTACTTCAAATGCTTGAAATTTATTATTCCCTTAAAAAATAATCTCATTGTTTATGTGAAGGTAATATGAATACTATAGTTTATATTGAATAGAGTGACTGACGTTATTTAATGACTATGAATGATATTTTATATTTATTCAAAAATACGTATATCCTTTTGCATAACCCTTGTACAAATATATCTTACTTTATTAGAATATAAAAACCTTAATAGTTAGAAAATAAATTTTACATAAATAAATTTTTTGTATTAATATTAAAGATATATTTATATTAGATTGAATAATACAACTTACGTTTTAAGATAACATATTCCCAACAATATCTCCTTATATTTTGATAATTTATAACAGAAAAGCATAGCAATACTAGCGTCTATTATAAGTGAATTGTATTTTCAAATTTCAAATTTCTAAATATTGTACTAATTATCAAACCATTTACTTAGGATCTATTTGTTTCAATGAAAATGATGATTTTAAAAAATAGTTTCTAACTTTTTGTATTTGTTTTAACAAAAAAAATTTAATAGAGGAAAAATGTTTTCTTTGTTATGAAAAATGTCGTTCAAGTTTACTTCAATATGGTAGAAAACAACTTTCTTTTTAAAAGAGGAAGTTACTTTTCAGACATTTCTCTGCCTGTTTATTTGGACATAATAGAAAAATATTTTATATTTTTTTTTATGAAAGAAGACATTTTATAGAAATAAAAATTATTTTATATTTAGATACAGTAATTGAGAATGACTTTTGAATTAGAAAATAAAATAACATTTTCTCTCATATATCAACTTCTCATTATAAAAGAAGTCATAAATTTTGACTTCCTTCAAAATGAAAATTTTTTTTTATTTTTTACTTCTCATTTTGAGATAAGTCAAAACAAACACTAATTTTTTTTTTTAAAAAATGACTTATTTTTTAAAAAATATTTACTTATTCTCAAAATATTCCTATACAAATAGAGTCTTATCCATTGTTTTAATGACGGTGTGCCAAAGCTTTTTTTAATTAAAAATACATTTATTTTAAAAAAATAAATTTAATTAATATAAGTAACATCTTTGTTTTATTAATTGTAGAAATATTTTATTATATTAATAAAAATAAATTATTATCTCTTGTAAAAAAATTTTAAATTATATATTGATTATTTAAAAGTTGTTATAAATGTTTTAAAAATATTATTATAAATAAACATATAATCTTCTTAAGTAAATTATATTTTAATAGCTACAATGCCACCATATTTCATAATGATACTTTATGGTATTTCATATTTTATTCGTTGGTGTCAATATAAAGAATTATTGTAGAATTATTTTATACTTTAAGAGAAAAAATAAATCTTATAAGTCATTGTTCTAAAACACAATATTTTTGAAGAAACTTTAAAAGAATGATCTCAAACTTATTTTAAATTATAGAAAATGTTTTTCAAAAATAAAACAAACAATATAAAATACTTTTTTATCCAAGCAACAAAAAATAACTCATTTTTTAGAAAATTAATTTTTCTAAAAAATATTTTTCACAAAAAATAATTTTCATCAAAACAAACAAAGCCTTAATATATATATATATATATATTTTTTTTTTTTAATCATCTCATTTTTGAAATAATTGATAATAGAAGTATATTGTCACAACGTGACGGCCAGTGAAAAAGTCATCGCTTTATGACTTTAGGGCGCATGAGGGAAAACGCAGAGAAAATAGGAGTCGCCACCAATTAATTAGAAGGATA
>JASKGM010033159.1:0-24954 GCA_034509205.1 Ceratonia siliqua
TAAGGTGACAAATTGTTAAGAATGGGGGTTGGAAGACGATTAATTAAATAAGTTGCAGTGTAAAATGCATCTTCCCAGTAAAGTAGAGGTAAATGTGAATGTGCTAATAGACTAAGTCCAATTTCAACAATTTGTCTATGTCTACGTTCAATTGAACCGATTTGTTGGTGAGTATGAGGACATGCTATGCGATGAGTAATTCCATGTTGTTGAAAATAATTATGAAGTCTACGGTACTCACCACCCCAATCTGATTGGATGGCCTTTATTCTACGTTCAAAATGTTTTTCCACATAACATTGAAATTGAAGAAAAACACGCTCAACATCATATTTGAATTTAATTGGAAATAACCACAAGAATTTTGAATAATTATCCAGAAAACTAACATAGTATCGAGCACCTGTAGTTGATGCTACAGAGGCCGGACCCCAAACATCTGTAAAAATTAAGTCTAATGGATAATGAGAAATATAAGCAGAAGTAGTAAAAGGCAAAGCATGACTCTTAGCTAATTGGCAATCAGGGCACACAGAGTGCCTCTTTATTTTATCAACTGGAAGCTTATTAGAGGATAGAACACGGTGAACAACTGAAGAAGCAGCATGACCAAGACAACGATGCCACTTATCAAATGAAATACGAACACACGAAAATGTATAAGGAGGAGCAATTTTGTTGGAGAAATGGTATAACCCATTACTGACTTGGCCTTGATGAAGGACGGTCCCCGAGTAATCCTTCACAAGAAAATATTTGTCATGAAACTCGAAGTAAACATTATTGTCAAGACAGAATTTTTGAACAAAAATCAAATTTTTCTGAATTTGAGGGACTAAAAGGACTTGATTTAAGACAAAGGAATGAGATAATGTATGAAGAGAAGAACTGTAAGTTTTAGAGATATGCAAACCTTGACCATTTCCAACTTGAAGTTGATCAGTACCATTACAGTCATCACTCTTGAGGTTCAGATTAGCCATATCATGTGTGATATGGTGAGTAGCACATGTGTCCGCATGCCAGTCATGTTCCCAGTTACCATTGTTGGCTGCAACGAAAGCTTGTTTATTTTGAGATGGAGAAGGATCTTGATAGGTGAGGTCGAAACGGTGGTAGCATTTGCGAGCGGAGTGGCCCAGTTTCCCACAAACTTGACACACCACTGCAGCAGATTTAGATGTGTCACCACGATTATAGGAGGAAGCACCCATTTCCCGAGAGTTGTTATGGCGGCCTCTACCACGAGAACCACCTCGGCCCTTATTGCTGTATGGTTGCGGTTGCTTTTGAATGACATTCACCTCAGCAAGTGGTGCAGGAGTAGAAAGATGATGACGGTTTAGACGAGATTCAGTAACAATCAAGAGAGAGTATACCTCCTCAAGGGTGACATGATTAGTGTGAGCATAGATAGAGGAGACGAAGCTGTCATATTTGTGTCCTAATCCAGCGAGGACATAAGAAATGATGTCATCACCTTTTAGTGGTTGACCGGCCATAGCAAGTTCATCAGCTAATTTTTTGATTGACAAAAAATAATCATTGGCAGATTGGCTGCCTTTCTTGGCATTGGCAAGTTGAGTGCGGACCTGAATGGTCCAAGCTCGGGATTGGGAAGAAAAATTGGTTTCAAGTGCTCACCAAACCTCATGAGAGGTGGTATGAGAGACTATCTGAGCTAAGACACCTTCAGTCATGGAAGACATGAGAGTGCTCAGGATGAGACTGTCCTGTCGCAACCACTAAGAATGTGCAGGATTTGGAACTTGGTTGAGGGCACCCGTATCAGGATGGAGAGTATCAATAGTTTGGGGAGGTAGGGTGAAAGTACCATCAAGGTACCCATAAAGATCTTGGCCACGAAAATAATGCAGTAATTGTGTCTTCCAAAGAGGATAATTAGCAGGAGTCAATTTGATGGAAACTATATTAGATATTGGAGTGATTGTTGGGATAGAAGATGAAGGAGGAGAGGAAGACATGAGGAGACGTTGGTCTTTTGCTGGCTCAAACTGATACCATGTAAGATGATATGAAACTGGAAACAAAGAGTGCAACTGAATTGTTTTGATTGTATATCTCTCACACCTTTCACTGACACAGAGTGACTCTTTTATAGAGTTTGAGTACAACAGAAATATTAACAAAAATATATGATCAAGAAAAACTATTTAAAATTTTAAATGATAACAGAAAAAGGATAGCAACAGAGAATATATTCAAAAGTTGAATAACAGCAGAAGATGGAGAGTTGCGGTTGATCTTCCTAGTTTTCCTCCAGATTTTCCTCTTGTTGACAGCTACGGTTTCCATTGCTTGATTTGTTATGTAGTTGCACAGTTTCTTCAACACGGGGGTTCCTTTTTAGGAGGTGTAATTTAGAAGATAAAACGGGAAGAAAATAAAGAGTTTTTTAAAGAAAGAAAAAGTACCGATGAGCATGTAACTAGTGGAGTCCTCTATAGTTTGAAACCTATCAGAGTCAAATAAACAAAAATTAAAAAAGTAGTTACCTCCAATATACGGTGTTCAATTTTCTATGTCCTTAATTTGATGATAGAATGCACCTCATCTGTGTGTAAAAAGTGACTCTGTCTCTATTGCAAATATAATACAACCCAGAAAAATATTTAAATTTTAATATTTTTGTATAATTTATATGTTTACCCAACTGACATATATATATTTTGTCACATTTATACTACTTGATGTGAGAAATAGGATAATATGCACCATTCCCATGCACCCTCTCCAAAGAACAAGTGATGTGCAAATTTAGATGCTCGTAAGTATACGAATCACTAATAGTCTAATGATAAGTTTATTCTGGGGTCGATCTCTCAAAGAATTGCAGTGGTCTAAAATTTTTAATATTTTTTTAAAAAATTAATTTACCAAACACTAAAAATAAAATAAATTGAAGAAAATAAAATCTTAAACACTTTAATCAAATTGTTACAAAGGTTCAAAATTAATTAAACTCACTAAACTAGAATAATGCAAAATAATAACTTAAACTTAATTAAATTCTATGAGAATTAATGGGATTTAGCTAACTAACCAATCATGTATTGAAATATTAATGGGATTTAGCTAACTAACCAATCATGTATTGAAATATTAAGTGGATTAAACTAAAATTCCTAAGTCGAGATTATTTATTTTTTTCACTAAAGCTAGAGAACCCAGATGATCACGGATGACCTTCACTTATAATTTTTTTGATCCAAATAATTATTTTGTTAATTGGATTTAGCATAAGGAAAAATACACAATCATATAAATTAAATCAAACTATTGAATTTAATTTAAACTCTTGTTCAAGAAAGCTTGCAGATAATGTGTTTAACACCTAATTTTCATATCCCAATTTTAACCATAAATTATAAATGATCACTCCATAATTTATAATTAAATTGGATAAACAACAATGAACAAGAAATAATCTAAACTTGCATTAAAAATAATCCACCAAAATATTCAATATTTTCATGGTAGCTAAACTAAACACCCACAATATGTTTAGCCTCTTATAATTAAATTTAACCTAATAAACTTAATTATAAAATTCTCAAATGCATTGCAAAAACACAAAATAAAAATAAAATATGAAAATCCTTCCCCTGCTACAACAATAATGGCGTGAATGGTGGCAATGGTGGTTGGCGATGATCACGCAACGGCTTGTGATGGCGATGAGATGAGCTACATCGCGGGTTGTGTAAGGGAGAAGAGAGGAGAAAATAAAAAAAAAAAAACAAAAGGGAAAAAGTAAAAGAAGATGATGGTATGTGACTATCTGAATGACGGAGATAGTAAAATATTTTATAGGAAAGAAAAGGAAGGTCCGAATGAGGGAAGGAAATTGATGAAGGAATTTTGGTGGAAAATGATAGCAACAATTCTAGTGAAATAAGAAAATTGATGGAGGAATTTTTTATTTTCTTTTTAGAAATAAGATGCTTCATGCTCTTCTTTGACACTTCTGTAAATATACAAAAAGAACTTCAAAGTAACATAATTCTAAAATAAAACATATAAAAAGGAACTAAAGATATCACAAAATATTATGACAAATATTGGTTTATCAAATTCCCCCAAACCTAGATTTTGCTAGTCCTCGACCAAAATTGAAGGAAAAAGACCAATAAAAATTTTAAAAAAAAAACTTGAATCAACAAAACTTTCATACCTTAATTCTTAATGTGGCTAATAATTAAATATTTTATACACAATTATATTTAAAATTCTAACACAACAAAGTTCATTATTTAGATTAAATGCATATACACATCCATATTCCAATACTCAAACTATATCCACATTGATTTCCCCCAAACTTGATGTCAAAAATCTAAATTCTCTTTGACTCTAAATCTCACAGATTTACTCATTGAAGCAGACTGATCCTAGGTTTTAAAATACTCATCAAGTATATTCGAATAGAAGTTATGTAAACAAGGAATAATAAATATAAATTCACATATGAATATAGATATAATCAAAAACCACTCAGATGTTCACAAAATAGATCTCTTGAAGGGAATCAAATATTAGGATTATAAAGATATCACACTGCCTATATCATATTTCAATCAAACTCTCCAAGCAAGAAATATCAAGTATGTGCTTATAAATAAATGAAGACTAATGGGGACTTGACTTCATGAAATTGCCAAAGCATCACTTTACTACATTTCTTTTCTTTTCAATTTTTGTAATGGCAATTTTCACATCCTTGAAAGAACTTGAAATCTCTTCTATCTATTTTTGTTTTTGTGTATATATACATTTTTTCTCTTTTTTGTGTGTGTATATATATATTTTCTCTCTTTTTTTTTTCTAATACTTTGAAGAAACCCAAAAATGGTTTTGAGATTTTGGAAACAAACTCACATATGTTTTTTTTAAGCACAAGAAGTCAATTATAAGATAAATACTCAAATTCCTTACTTAAGTTATTTAACTAAAATAATAAAAATAAACAACATGATTCTTTAATTGATGTATAAAATTCTAACATTCAATAGAAAGCCTATAGAGATAATCTAACAATGAGGATCATAATGAAAAGTGGTTAAATAATAGAAAAAACTAACTCTCAGAATAAAATGCTTTAGGCTCAAAGAACTCACAAGGTAGTCTCCACTATTTGATTCTTAATCATCAAATTCAAGTTCATCTCAGTTTTAACATTATGAACATAGTTTATGGAATATGAATATGCATCAATCCTCAAAACAAGCTTTGAAAGTGCTAAAGAAAACAAACCCAAAGTGCATAAAACACTTAATTACTCACCATAAAGAAAATTGAAGCATGAAATTATTATTATTATTATTTTTTTTTTGCAAAAAGTTTTTGTTTGCACCTCCATACCTAAACTAAACACTATCCTCAATGTTAGAAAAGAAGCCAAGGGTTTAGAAAAAGTTTACAAGTGAACAAATATAAAAGAATAAAAAAATGCAAATAAAAAGAAAAATGAAGAAATACTATCAAATATGGGTGGGCTGCCTCCCACCAAGCGCTTTTTTTAACGTCTTAGCAAGATGTTCTTTTTCATGTCAAGAAGGGTGAACCTTAATCTCTTTTACTTTAAGTGTTTTTTTTCTCCCTTTCATAAGTGAAAACAGCTTCATGCTTATCCTCTATCTTTTCCTGCAATTGAGTATCATGAACAAATAAGTTCAAACAGTCAATAAAGTAGCACTCAGCTATAATAGAAATAGTTAACTTCCCTGTATGGAGCAAAGGAAAAGAAAAAATATCCCTCTTTGTTGTTCGCAGACTAACTACGTTTTCCCTTTGCTTTCCATTTGAATCATGTGGTAAATCATCATACTGTTCATCATTAAAATTGCTATGATTAATTTTACCACTTTGAAGGACTGTAATATCCTTCGTTGGCTCGGGTTGGCTTGGTAACTTTTCTTGTTGATGGCCTTGCAACTGTTCCACAATTTGCCCAATTTTTATTTTCACCCTCTTTATTGAACCTTCTAAGGAATCTATCCTTTGCTCATTTCTTTCAAAGTTTTCTCTAGTAACTTGAATAAAGGTATTCAAGTTTTCTTCCAAGGTTGGTTTCCTAAATTGATTGGGTAGAGAATTCATCATTTGCTCATATCTTTCATGGGCTTCTCTACTAGCTTGAATAAAGGCATTCAAGTTTTCTTCCAATGTTAATTTCCCAAATTGATTAGGTGGTCCAACTTGGCTTTGATATTGACTCGACCATGAGTTTTGAGCATATAACGAATTATTGTTAGCCCAGGAAAAGGATTGATCATATGCCTTGGTTGGTAGGACTCCATCAAATTGACCTGTTTGTGTATCCATCACCAACATAAGGATCAAAAGATGAAGAGCAAGTATTAGCACCATGCCCAAAACTACCACAACTCCACATAAAATAAAAATAAAATAAAATAAAATCAAGGAAACACAAAAAAAAAAAAATTTAGCTCTAAAGAAAACAATTAAAAAGTTAAACACCAATTCCCCGGCAACGGCACCAAAAACTTGGTATGCAAGTTTTAAATGCTCGCAAGTGCACTAATCACTAATAGTCTAATGATAAGTTCACTCTAAAGCCGATCTCTCAAGAAATTACAGTAGTATAAAAATTTTAATTATTTTTAAAAAAACTAGATTTACAAAACACTAAAAATAAAACAAAACCAAATAAATTAAAATAAAATAAATTGAACAAAATAAAATCCTAAACACTCTAATCAAATTTTTACGAAGGCTCAAAATTAATTAAACTCACTAAACTAGAACAATGCAAAATAATGACTTAACCTGAATTAAATTATATGAAAATTAATGAGATTTAACTAACTAACCAATCTTGTATTGAAATATTAAGTGGATTAAACAAAAATTCCTAAGTCAAGGTTATTTATTTTTTCCACTAAAGCTAGAGAACCCAGATAATCACGAATAGCACTCACTTATAATTTCTTTGATCTAGATAATTATTTAGTTAATTAGATTTAGCACAAGGAAAAATACATAACCATCTAAATTAAATCAAACCAACAAATTTAATTTAAACTCTTGTTCAAGAAAACTTAAGTGCAGATGATGTGTGTAACACATAATTGTCATATCCCAATTTTAATCACAAATTATAGATGATGACTCCATAATTTATAATTAAATTGGATAAACAACAATGAACAAGAAATAATCTAAAATTGCATTAAAAATAATCCACCAAAATATTCAATACATTCATGGTAGCTAAACTAAACACCCACAATATGTTTAGTTTCTCATAATTAAATTTAACCCAATAAATTTAATTATAAAAATTCTCAAACGTATTGCAAAAACACAAAATAAAAATAAAAATAGAATATGAAAATCCTTCCCCTGCTACAACAACAATGGCGTGAATGGTGGCAGTGGTGGTTGGCAATGATCACATGATGCCTTGTGATGGTGGTGAGATGAGCTACATCGTGGGCTGTGTAAGGGAGAAGAGAGGAGAAAAGAAAAAAAATAAAAACATAAAACAAAAGGGAAAAAGTAAAAGAAGATGATGGTATGTGACTATCTGAATGATAGAGATAGTAGGATATTTTATAGGAAAGAAAAGGAAAGTCCTAATGAGGGAAGGAGATTAATGGAGAAATTTTAGTGGAAAATGATAACAACAATCGTAGTGAAATAAAGAAATTGATGGAAGAATTTTTTTATTTTTTTATTTAGAAATAAGACATCTCATGCTCTTCTTTGGTACTTTCTGCAAATATATAAAAAGAACCTCAAAGTAATATAATTCTAAAATAAAAAAGAAACTAAAAATATCACAAAATATTATGACAAATATTGGTTTATCAACATGCATCCCTTGTTACCACACATCTCACGTAGTGCTACGCTTCCCACATGCACTTCCGTAGACCCACGTACACTCACACCATCAAGTAAGCCAGACTCTAATATTAAATTGATACAAATTGAGCCTAACTAACTAAAAGACTAATCCATTAGATAGGATTGTCCAATCCATATATATGCACTTTGTCACAATTATACCTAGATCTAAATCATATCAATCTTGAAAATTTTATTTCATGTATTCCACTACTTTCTTTTTCATAAATGGCTTACGTAATCATGGAAAACCAATAATTGAGATGTGTATATATGCTGGATGATAACACATTTTTGAACTTTAGCATTTGGATGGCTGAAGCAAGAGGCATGTGGTACCACTTAGTCTCATGGTGGTCCTCATTTGTAGATATGGGCAAGATTTTCTTGTTGTGAAACACAACGGGTTTGACCCATTAGAACATGGCTTGTGACTTATCCCTTTGGCCTTTCCGTTTCAGAACTAAACAGATCTAGATTTCAAGCTATCAGAAGAAGCTGAGTTGGAAAGAGGCTGAGCAATTTGCCATAGAGCAAGAAAGAAAACATGAAAAATCACTCATCTTGTAGATGAAGCACATGCACTTTAAAAATTATATATATCCATGTTTGACACATATTTAATAGTCATTATATATATGCTTCCAATGATTGGGTTTCGTGTTGGTGGTCAGCCCTTCCTAGATTAATCCCTTGATTATGTCTTTATGCTGATCCCTATATCAAAGTTTCATACATAAATATTATGGGATTGACAAATGTGGGGTTGAAAGAAAATCTTGGGCATGCCGTTGACGCCCTGACCTATATTGGAGTAACATATTCTTATTGTCATGCGAAGAAGTTTAGCTGAAAGCTTTAGAAAAAGATTGAGCAACTTGACACCGAACAAGAACGAAAACTTCAAAAATCATCACTTCTCTTGAGCTATGAAAGTACGAAAACTTCAAAAAAATATAATTGTGTTCGTGTCTAATACATATCTCACACTCATATAAGAAATATTCTCTCATGTCAAGAGTTCGTACTAGTGATCAATCCTTATTAAATAAATTCATTAGCCCTGCCCCTATATAAATATACCGATCCCGATGCCATAGTACTGAATGTACTTATGTTATATCCCTTTTCTGTATCAGTGTTCGTGTTTTTAAAGTCTTGAGTTATACTAAAACGTTGCCAGGACGGAAATTTTGCCAAAGATTGATCCTATGTTGTCACCATGGTACGTTGTCTGCAAATAGAGAACTTCCATGGAACATTCTGTGAAGAGTAGGCAAACATACGTTAGAATCACGTACTAAGGGAAGATGAGGTAAGATGAGAGGAGGGAAACTATATGTAGAGATTCCAATAAGGCAAGTGTGATGTGAGTGAATTGAGATAAAATCTAGATTCAGATCACTTTGTGACTCAGTTATACTTAGATTTAATTTCCATCTACAGATAATGTTAATTTTCTAATGCACTTTGCTTTAGTTTTGTTTTTTTTTTCTCTTTCACACTTTGCTTTAGTTTTGTTCTTTTTTTCTCTTTCTAAGTTAATTTCCCAATGAATAAGATTCGCTAAAATGATTGATTTTGAAGTGAAAGGTAGAGTTCAACTACTTGATTATTCATACATTATTGAGTGAATTGAGTGGCACAATTCCTAGTAATTGACACGCTGGGAGTTTAAACCCCTACTCCTCTCTTTGAAATAATATCCATTGCTATCAATAAAAAGAAATTTTAAAAATTATAATCCGTTGATTCAGTGGTTAAAAGAGATATATTATCTACTTTAATTATTTGAAGGTTTAAATTTTGGGGTCAATACCTAAACTGAACCAAAAATAGTATAAACAAATATTTTACAAGAGTAGTGATTTATTATAAGAGGTGAAAGAAGTAGTTAATGATTCTTGAATAAAAATTAAATGACTAAGATTAAAACACTTATTAAGGATTTCACATGCACACTATATAATTTTGTAATGGGCAGGGGAATGAAGTCAGATAAGAAAGAGATAATACATAGTGGGTGCTTTGCTTTTAATCCTTTAGTATTTTTTTTAAATGGGAGACAAAAATAAAAGAGCATAGTTAGGGGAATAAAATAGGGCTAGCTAGCTAGCATGATAGATATATATAGTGCTGCAACTTACTGAAAAATGCTTTCAAAAGCTATGTTGTTATTCTTTGTCATAATCATAAAAATGTTAAAAGTAGGATGGCAACTCAGAAAAAGGTTTTCCCATGGCTAGCTTCTCTTTGAATAAATTTATCAGTTTACTATACAAAAAGATGACCAAAAAAGTATATTGATAATAGTAAGTAACATGGAAAATTCTACTGAACTCATAATTATTATTGCCTTATTTAGTTGTTAGTGATTTTGATTATTAGATGGAAATATCTCAAATAAATAATAATATTGACTATAGCGAGTCATAAAACATGTAATCTTTTCATTTATTATAATACTATTATTTAAATAAATTTTATTAATAAATTATAAATTATTGAAATGGTTACTTGCCAAACATTTCAACAATTTGTATATCACTTGTTAATAAAATATATATAAATAACTTTATTTTTTATATTATATTATATTGGTTCTCATGTGTAAAATTTCATGTGGTGTGATGTGTTGTGACAGTGACAGTGACAGTTACATTGACAATGACAGCGGCAGTTGAATTGCCTTATTAATATCAAATTATCATATTATCATTTTTTTTATCTTCTAGCAAACCAAATTTCATTTTCTTTGCAATCTATATATATCTTCACTAGGATTTATTAGCTTTAGAATAATGCTATTTCTTACAAACTTTTGTTCTCTTAAAATTTCATAAGCTCATCACTTTATCTCAACGTAACACATACTGAATCTGTGAGATTTGTAAGTGACATGTTTGTAAGACTAGTATTTCTCTTAACTTTTCAAGCAGTGTTAAAGTGAATGGGGTTAGAGTACAAGTCTTCAGTTCTATTGACCAAAATATCATTAACAAATAACCGACTATGAACTCTAAAGGCTGAGTTTGGATGAGTTTTTAGCATAAGTACTTTTATTAAAAAAAGCATATTCAAATCTTGTATACTTGGACACAACTGCATACGGTATAATTGCAACGTGGTCGTCGTGTTGAATAGCCACAATGCACCTCATAATTTTTTTGTGTGCTCATTCTGAGATAAAAAATTTTCTCTTTCGTCATGACCATCCAGTGCAACCATGTCCAAATAGGGGCAATTGCACGAGATCCAAATTAGGAAAATTTTGTTTTATGTTTAAATATAATAATGCAAAAATACTTTTAATTGTAAAAACCGTTTGGATGCAGAAATATAAAGATACTTTTGTACTAGTGAAATTACTAAAAATGGCATGTAGAACAATCTTTTTGTATTGTGTTTGGATATAAAAATACTTATTAAAATTTTTAAAAATTAATTCTTTTGTTTAAATTAAATTTAAATTTCTATTCTATATTATTTAGTTAATTTTTATTAAAAATTTAGAATTAAAATTTTTAGCATTTTTGGATGAATGTGAATTTTAAAATTTAACCAAGGATAATTGTCAAAAAAAAAAACTCTCTTTTACTGCAGGTGTTTTATTCAAAAGCTAAAAGCTTTAGCTTAAAAAAAAAGCATGCAAACTTTTTTTTAAAAAAACAAAAATTCTTTTCAAAAGTCTATATAAATGCACCTTAAACTCATAATTAATACTGACTTGACCTGATTATCATAGCCTTAGACAGAGCCGCATTCTATCCAACCACTAATCTTCTAGTTGTCTACATATTCACTTGTAACCAATTTAGTGTTTAGCTGATTTGGCATTCACCAGATGTGTAAGTCATATTATTCGCGTGCGTGGAAAGTAATATAGTTATAAAAAAATCTATTCATTTATTATTAAAAATAACTATCTAACAAAAACTTAAAAATAGCACCTTATTTTTTTGTAAACAAAATATATATAATGCTCTTTTTATATCTCTCTATTTTAATTTACTTTTCTTTTTAACCTGGATTCATTCTAATTATAAAAAAAAATATACTCTTGCATATTTATTACATAATCAATTTAATTATACTCTTGCATCAAAATATAAATGCATAATTAAAAAATTAATTAAAGAATTTTCTGCTATTGTTTTGTTTCAACAAATTTTTTAATTAATTAAAAAATATATTGTCTTAAGCCAAATTTCAACAATTTGTTTTTTTTTAATAATAATTTATGGTGCCCACTGCCCATAGTATATTAGTACACTGCCTAGTTAGTAAATAATATTATTGATCATTAATTTATGAGAATATTCAAGTTTCTTTAACAGTTTAAAAAGTAAAAGCTTATGGGTGGCACAGGTACATTACTATTGAATTGCTTAAATTGTGATGTTTAATGCAGTCCATACTCTTATAACCCTTCATCTTCAATTACATAAATGGCTAAATGATCAAGAATAATCTTAATTTTATTTCTTTAAAACTACCAAACCAAGCCCAATCACTGAAGCATACACTATAATTTAGGTAGACCTAAAAAGGCAAAGTAGCGATTAAACACAAAGGATAAAATTATCAAAAATTGACTAAGTGAGGAAAAGGTACTTGGATGGTGTGTCTAATTTTCCCCATGTCCATGGGCAATTCATATATATATATATGCAACAGCTTGCTATGGAAGGACTTGTCAAGGCTATGCTTAGCATATAATGCTAGGGTTGGATAAGTGACGTGTCCTTTACCACAACTGGGTGATGAAGCATCAATTGATGAATACAACAAATTGTACCCACTGGACACTTGCCCCCTTGCTAGGCCTAATCAGGAGAAATAAATGAGTGTTGCAAGGTTGAACATGGATAGTAAATTGGGAATTGAAGTTTCTATATGATAATTCATAGATTGAGCTGAATTGGGCTAACTCAACCTGATTGAACTAAGCCAAGGATTAGGTTTACATCACTTATTGTGCACACTCCCTTAGATGAACTTTGTCGAGTTCATCCACTTGGACTTAATGGTCTCATGTAGGCCTAACAGTCTTGTAAATGCTCGAACATGATCTGTAATATTTACATGATTGACATATATATGACTGATAAGTGGATCTTACTTAACAAGTCGATGTGACCTAAATGTCCCTCGGTAAACTACCGACCTAGCGCTCTCAACATGCACATTTTACAAGGTAACATTACTTCTTAATTTACACACACTATCTTTACCTATCTCTCTAAGATTCTCTCACTATAATCACCATAGCTAACTTGACCCTTGGAGTCCATGACGAAGCCATTGCTCTAATAGTGTTGATCGATAATCTTTGCCTTGTAGATCCACCAAGTTCATGTCTCAACGTTCATCTTGTGAAGCAGAGTTATGTTGTCTTGCTGAATTGACACATTACAAGAAAACACGAATTTTCTCAAGGACAAATATTCTGTGAGAAATTCTCATGACAATTCTCACCCCTTTCTAACAAATATTATGTCTTATAGATGTTGGCCTAATTTCTTGCGGAATTTCTCCCGGACATATTGTCTGTGAGAATTCTCCACAAGAATGACGTGACTACTCTGTGAAAAAAAATGCGCCAATAGGGTAGAAACATTGGGCAAAGATATTCTCTCGGACTTATATTCGTGAGACATTCAAAATTAAAGAATTTTCTCACAAACAGGTATCAATGAGAAAAACATATTCTCACGAACAGTTGTATGTGAGAACCACCATCATAAATGAAACTCACTAGAAATGGTGAGTTTCTCATAGACAAGTATATGTGAGAAAAAGATATTCTCACATGCCCCTTCTACGAGAACCTAATGTTTCTCACGGTCGTTCTCTTAGATCATATCTATGGGAAGGTTGGAAGAAAAACTTCTTTTTTTTCTTTTTCATTTTCTCTCGGCGTTTCTCACGTGCTAGTGTTCGTGGGAAATTTTGCTAGAGGCTTGTGAGAATGGGTCACAAATTCACAAATTCACCCCTTTTTTCTAGGATTTCATCGACGTTTGTCACGCACCATGTCTGTGAGAAACATTCTCGCATCTCTCTTCATTCGAGAGAAAGTCCATGAGAACTTTTCTCCTAGGCTTATTTTCTATGAGAAATTGTCATTTCTCACAAAAAATTGTCTCGTGAGTAAGAATCCATGTTTCTCATATTTTTTTCATGTGAAAGTAGTGTTTTCTTATAGTAACATATAAAAAATATATACATATATCCTTAGCAATCTCTACCTTCCATCTCACCATTCATCTTGTGTAGTAAAGTTCTATATTTTGGCCAAATTCTCAGATAACACTATATCCCTAACTAACAATCTTCACTTGGAAAATCAAATAGCTAGAATTGCATCTTCGTGAGTAATAATCCAACTCAAGGTTTTAAATTACAATTGTAGTGATCATTGCAAGAAAAATTCAAAGAAATAAAATCATTGTGAATAAATCACAATCAAGTGTGTATCGCAATAGCAATACCGTGGCCTCAATTTGCAATTGTAGTTGCAATTTAAAACCCTAACCTAACTAGTTAAGTATATACATGTATGATATATCTATATTGAGTAAAAGTCCAACTTAAGGTTTAAAATTAAATTTTTTTAGCCTAAAGTATATACATGATGAATAAAAATGAAAGTTAACCAAGTAGCTAGGTAGCTAGAACTTTTTTTTTGGTAAAGATAAAGTGTAGGGAGAGGGGAAGCTCAGAGCATGCTACAAGCTTCATCAATGACTTACAAGGGTACTTACATATTGCCTACTAAAATTGATTGCTTCTCAAGACCCAATCTAACTGTCGAGTATTGTCCGCTTTAGCTAAAAGGCCTCAAGGTTTTGTCCCCAAAAGGCACTTCGACAAGTTGGATCCAAATCCTACATATATAGCCCACGAACTTTTGTCCCCCTTCCAAGGTGGGACTTCAGTTCATTCCTGCCCCCATCACTATCCTAGAAGCCTATTGGGTCTCTCTACCTCGCTCTCATCAAACCGCCTCATTGGACCGAGTCATTACAGGCCTACCAGCTTTCGCCTAGTTCGTTCCTGAACTATACACCGTACTGTGGGGATCTAGCTCTAATACCATATTTATCACACTCAAATTCTGAGCACATGACCAGCATAGGAAACCACCATTAAGATAATATCTTACAAGCCTTCACATATACCTATTCATTTATAATAAAATTAAACAAAGACTAACAATATTAACTGAATGATTTTAATTTGGGTAAGCTTATGCCTTTAGTAAGGTTATCTACTCACAGGGTCTACATGACTCACTTTTCTCTTTCCGTAAATTTTTCAGGTCAAGTTATGCTGACCACTAAGCTGAGGACGAATGGAGCAAAAACATAGATGTCATGGACAGTTGGAATAGGATTTGTATATTTCTTTTGTTATGGTGTTGAAATGCATGTGCATACTATGTAGTTGTCCCATAGAGGCTTAGTTGTATTTCATGGTGGACCTGTCCACCCTGTGGTATACTGTTTGTATTTGAGAAATGTTAAAAATTCAAGGAAAACTATGTCAACATTTTACAAAATTTTCCACGATTGAAATATGTCTATGCACATTAAGTTAATATTGTTATTATCTATTTTATTATAAATGCATATATATATATATATATATATATATATATATATATATGTGTGTGTGTGTGTGTGTGTGTGTGTGTGTGTGAAGGCTTGTAGGATATTATCTTAATGGTAGTCTCCTATATCGGTCATGTGCCCAGAATTGAGGCATGACATTATTGGTAGCAAGAATCAAACTTAAGCCTTTAAAAGCGAATTGGTTTGATCCTTACCTCTGAACCAACTCCCATCGGCATTCCATGATGGTAGATAAGCAAGGTGGTGCCACCACAAGCATAAGAGATGCAACTTTGGTTTCTAAAACTCTAAGGCCATCTTTTGTTATTACCATAAATAAAATTACACTAAGGAGATTGGCTATCACATGGCAGTCACCTTCACTTTTGGGTCACCCCGACCTTTACCGTCCAACCTGAGAGCGGACAGCTAATGCGTTCTGCTTATTGAACAGGGTTTTATGGTCCTAGATGCCGAAGGCGTCCTTGGGGTGATCTCATAGTTCCTATGGGGTGGAAACGATGGGGTCGGTCCATGAATTTTCTTTCCTTTTGCCGCATTTCGCTCAAAGGGTTGAAGGGAGATAGTGCATCAAGCTATTCGCAAGGGCCAAATTATTCTCTTCCCTCCGCACCTTGTGATAAAGTTACACTATCAATGATGCAACAAGTCCCCACATCATAATACAAGCCAAAAAGAAAATCTAGTACACATTTTAAAAAAAATAAAATATGTGGAGGCTTTGGGAAGAGTGATGAAAATTAAAAAAGAAGATTAATGGCTTAACTTCTTCATTGTAAATATTAAAAACTTCAAATGATCAAAACTGCTACTAGGTTTGCCAATATCCTGTTGGTCTAGCATTTTTTTTTAAGGAAAAAAAAAACTTATTCAGGGTTTTTTCAAAAATATTGTTTTCGAGAACAATATCTTATAAAAATTTAATTTCATTGTTGATATCTCTATAATAGATTTCTCATAAGTAATCAATAAAATTTTATTTTAAGGATAAAATACTTCTAAATATATTCGATTTTATAATAATATTTTATAAAATTTATTTTGTTCTTTAGTACAAATCATTATTTTAAAATATAATATCTCTTAAAGTATCCAAAACATAGGTTACTTTTTATTTTATATAAAAACTTGAAGTACTTCAAATTTGAGTCTATAAAAAATTGTAAAAATTAAATCGTGATTGGGCTTATAATTAGCGGACTAACTACTTAGAAAACCAAAACCATTGTTTATTAATTGTCAGTTTGTTAATAAAGGAAATATAATACTGCAAGAAAGAGAATTTTCGCACAATTGTACGCCAAAAAAGGAAAATTAATAGTAAACATGTTGAATTATACGAAGAAATTTGCACAAAAGCTAGCTAGTTTTAGAAAGATCTAGATGTACTCATACAGAGAAGAACAAGTGGTTTCTCTTAATTTTATTGTGGAATACACTTTGTGCAAAGTTTGCAACATAGTCCCCAACGTCTTTTTCACTCCATTAATAATCGTTTTCAGAAGTTCCTTTCTCTCTTTCTCTCTCATGCCCTTCATCGTTCCCTTAATATGTTTTTTCTGAAAAAAAAAAATATAAATTGTTAATGAAGCGTAATTCTCAAGTTTATTCCAGATTTATCCTTCTCTTTTGATTCATCTCAGACACAAACCACATAACCAGAAGGAGTGGAGAGGAAAAAAGAAAAAGAAAATAAAATAATGAGAGGTGACAGACGACTATATTAGTTTCTGATGAATAAACCATATTCATGGATGAAAAGGTCGTTTTTCACTTTATAAATAACCATCTCTTTGCCCACTTTGCTTTCATCTTCTGATATCTCTTCTTCCAGTTCTGATAAGTGGTAAAGAAGAGGGGTAAATCCAGGGCTGAGAACTCTGTTCCTGTCATTAATTGTATTCTCCGTTTTGTTTCCTTCCCAGGTTAGTAAGCAAAATACTGAAACATCATTTGAAAAATTAACCATTTTCAGTGCTTCAACTTTTTTTGGTCAATCAAACTTTTTTCACCTGAAACCCAGCTTTGGCAACTCAAGCTCTGTTAGATTGCAAAACTATTAGAAAAGAAATGAAAATTTGGAGCCAATTATATGTCAATGTTGAGGCCTTGAGGAGTGAAGAGGCCTCAAGAGGCCGTTATGAGAGACTCCAAGTTTTCATTTCATTTTCTTTCCTTTCATATTCTTAGTCAATCAGACAAAACTAGCTCAAAGTCCAGAAATTTACTTATGGTTTCTACAAATAGATTGTTTTGTGTGAGTAAAATATTGATAATCTCTTACTTGATTCAGCTTGCAACCATGGCTTTCCCAAACCAATCCATGTCAGTTTCTCCCCAGAGAAAGATGGGAAGGGGGAAGATTGAGATCAAGCGGATTGAGAACACCACAAATCGCCAAGTGACCTTCTGTAAGCGCAGAAATGGCCTGCTCAAGAAGGCATATGAACTTTCTGTGCTTTGTGATGCTGAGGTTGCTCTAATCGTCTTCTCGACCCGTGGCCGCCTCTATGAATATGCTAATAACAGGTATACTGGTTTCTGTTTATCATAAATACCAAGGGTTTCAAACTTTGTGTTCTTCTCTCTTATCATAGTCATAACTCATAACCCCTTTCAAGATTTTGTTTTTCCAGTTCTTCCGAAGTTAGAAATATTTTTCTTCTTTTTCGAATTTGGGGTTTAGATTTTTGCTCCTTTAATAGATCTTTTGAAGGATTGATCACAAATAACATAAATTTTTCTGTGATGGAGTAAAGATAGAGTTTTTCCTCTTTCTATCTCTGTTTTCTGCAACCTAGTTTCACTTTTTCTTTCTTTCTTTTTCCTTCTATGAGCTGTTATCTCTTCTTTCTCTTCTCTTCTTTCTGTTTATGATAATTATTTTAGTTCTTGGTTTGGTGGATACATAGATCTGGTGCAATAGATAGAAAATTGAAGCAGTAGCGCTGTAGTTGTAAATAGCAACAGGTAAAGATTTGGGAAGTTATGCAGCAGTCAAGTGAGATCAGCCATCCCTAACTCCCTCCATTGTTGTTAAATTTTCTGTTTCCATTTTCCTCTTTCCCTTTCTAGTATTCCCTTTTCTCTCCCTCTTTACACATCTACAAGGCTAAGCTAAGAAGGCGTAGAGCATAAGCTGTCATCCTTCATTATCAAGAAAGCCACTGTACGATTTTAAGAAATTTTCAAAACATCAAATTGAAATATATAAACAATAAAAAAAGGGTCTTTAGGGTTTGTAAAAACCCAACACTAGTTTCTCTCAGATTATGCAGAAAGTTTCTGTTTTTGAACCCGTCACAACCAAATTAGCTCAGAAACATTCACACCCAGTTAAAGATTTCCATTCTAATCAAAGTTTTCCCAAATCTCACTTGCACCCACGTGCAATCTCGACCTGGGTCAAACATAACCCTAAAGATTAGGGTTTTTATTAGCGGAAATGAGGTGGGTAACACCTAATCAAGTAAATAAAAAACCTGGTTTCTTATCAGCCAATGAAAACTTCGAATATGGTAAAAAAGAGTATTAAAAGTTCTAATTTGGTTGATTTTCTCCCCCCTTTAGGAAACGGGGTTTGGTTATTCTGATTAGGGTTTTAAGGACTAGACTAGGATTTGTCTTGGTTGAAAGAATCTTTGGTCACGTCACACATGATTTTTCAGTTCTTGACTTCTGACAAAAGAGTAGATGTCATGACTTCCTTACTTAGTTCTCATTTCCTCATCCATCTGAACCCTAATTTTTATCTCCCACGGTGTAAGCACCTACTCTGGGAAATTTTCTCTCTTTTTTCCTTTGTTTCGTTTCTCTCCCCTTTATCACAGTAAAAATTCCCTCCCTTTTAAAACAGCAAACACGGTGAAAGAGAGTGACTGGCTCATCATAATTTCACCACTGTTGGTGTCCCAGACTGAGCTTTGCATTTGCTCAAGATCTTTTATAGATATGTTTATGCAAGTTCAGGGACTGAGAAAGAAAGGAAGAAAACAAAGAAATTAAGGGACTTTTTTAGGCCTCAAAGAAAGAGAAAGAAAGGGTGAGAAGGTGAGAATGAGTAAATTGGAGGCAGAGAAGCCAAGAAGAAAAAAAAAACGTACGACAATTGAGAGCGAATTCTGACCATTTTGGCGTCTTCCATGAACTGGGCGGCGTACAAATATTGCTATAAACTGCAGCTATTGCAGCAGCTGAAAGGGATGGCTGTGATGTTCACAGACTCTAAAGACAGAAAAGACTGAAAAATATCTGATTATAATTCAAGAATTCACTTGAAAATTTAAAAAGTATGCTGTGCATGGATTATTTTAGTTTGGATGGTTTATCGAGGTGGGTATTGAAGTGGGGTTGAGGGTATTACCCATCGTGAAATGGGTTTCCGCCAACTGGTCGAAAAAATGGCCCTTGAAATGGTGACACCAATCATATTGGGGGAACCTGTGCCAGCGTGGCAGAGGCAGCCAATCAGTGGCTCGACGAAATTAAGGTATCAGCAAATACAGAAAAGTTTAAAAAGAAAATTGATTATTTTAACAATTTATTTGCATCACATCGAGTCAGACCAATGAGATCATTTGATGATGCTTTTGAAGAGTTGCGTTTAAGGTTCAGTTAACTGAGAGAGTTGGATGATTTGACCATCAAGCAGGGGCCAGATTTCTGGTTAATCTCCATTTGAACAGCAATCATTTATTGCACACTGAATTGAACCCGGGCACGGTGAAGTGATTCCTTCCTTCCTTGTTACTTCTTTCTATTTATTTCCAAAACTAGAAACAAAGTTAGCATTAGTCTTAATTCCCATTCACTAACTAGATGATCTGCTATAAACGGACATTTTAAAATTATCAATGCAAGAAATGATGAAAGATGGTAGTTTCATCATGATCCGTAGCCAAGAAAATTTGACTAACCAAAATCAAATAAGTAAATGAATAAGATAATATAAATAAATGTATTAGACTTTATCTTCATCCAAACCTTTTATTTTACATAAAAAATTTGTCGATTTTTAAGTTAACTTCGTATTTGAATCCTTTTAAGTTTGCCTTATAAAAATCAAGCATGGATAATTTCCTTGCTATAATGACTGTAGTTATTTGAAATACTCACGCTTTTGATGATTTATACTGCAATATCCACCCAAGAAAGAAATAGGGGCTAATGGTAGTCTATTTACTAGATTGTCTATTCTTCATGATGAATTCATCAAATCATCTTCAATACATTATGTGCATATATAGTTCTGTGAAGTTGTCAAACCAATCTCTAATTTATGGCTTTCATGAAACTTACACTGAATGGCTTTATCTAAGCTTCTGTTTATAGAAAATGGGAAATGCCAAACTGGCTTTCTTTCCACGTTATTGTTCACTTAGTAAGATATTTCAAAGATCATAGGGGCAGAGTTGCTGACCTCTACACAGTAAATTTCATTGTGCTTAATAGACCTCCATATTAATTTATTATATCATTCACCTGGGGTTTCAAATTACAACTGAACTTTATTTTAGTAAGAAACAAATTTATTGGAATAATATATTGATTGTCTATGAAAATAAGAGAGGAAAGAATATTTTGAAAACTTGGATTGAAGAGAAAATTTGAGGAGAGAATTTTGAATTCATATTTTCTTTGCTTCCTTTACTTTTCCAAAATTTTTGAAATTTTCTCTTCATTCTTTTTTTCTTCCCCTCAAACATTTGGTTAAGGATAAAATATAACCCATCATTTAGTTTGCTAATGCTGTAGATTATAACCATTTGTGGCTAGCTATGAATCTTCCAATGAAACATAAAGTGCTGTTAATGTATTAAATCTTGTTTATTTATACCTTAATTAGGTTCAATTTTCCTAGCTTGCTTCATATGCCTTTAAATCATTTCAATGTATCGACAGCAAAATGGGTTCCTTTAGAAATAGCTTATAAGTGAGATAGGAACACAAAAATTGAAGATTCAATATAAGTTTACTATGTAAAATTGTTAACCAACTCTTTGCTCAATATTCATTAGTTGATAATCAGTTTCTTCCTAATTGCCAATTTTAAAAGTAATAGTTATGTTACTGCTATGTCTACTTATTCCTTAAAAAAAGTATCCTCCATTGATTCATTATAAACCTTTCTTTCTTTTTAATTTGCTTATTATTTTTGTCATTGCTATTAATTATTACTGCTATTTCTGCTACTATTCTTGGTGGAAGGTTATAACATGACCAATCCAAATTCTCATGATGGATGTTTAATAAGTGTTGCTTCCAATAAAAATCTGCTGAACAGTTATATATATTACTATTTTCATTGAGGTACAAATTAGAAGCACCCTATGAATCAGTATGAATAGTACA
Organism: Ceratonia siliqua; assembly: GCA_034509205.1. Lineage (NCBI taxonomy): Eukaryota > Viridiplantae > Streptophyta > Magnoliopsida > Fabales > Fabaceae > Ceratonia > Ceratonia siliqua. Next base: position 21,882 of record JASKGM010033159.1, read on the forward strand.
GGTTTAGGGTTTTGTACGAATTTAGTCTCTGATGATAAGATTATTTTATTACCAAAAATGTCATTTCAGGATACTTATAGAATCAATTTTTGTGTACTGTTGAATCTGAAAACTAGATATTGGAGTAGATGCAGAGATAAAGAAATAATGGGGGAAAACAAAAGAAGTTAAAACATGACCATTGAAAGCAAAGAAACCCTAACGAATTTCCCATTTCAGATTATTATGAGTTTATAAGACTTACACACCATATGTACCGGGTTTGGATCCAATCATGTCATATGACTCATGTTGCAAAGATTTGCACTGTGCATTTAACTTGAAGTTCATCTAAATTATTTACTATGTATTACCACATTAGCATTTTTTCACAACATGAGTCATATGACATGATTGCATCCATTGTCCTGAACGATACTTTCAATGTAAATTTTGGAAAAGTTATTCACAAGTAAAGTTATTGGTCTATCTATCTTTCAGCCTTTCCACCATTCAATCCTTTATTCATTTATATATAAAGAAGCAGATTGTGCTAATGATCCGAGTGCAGTAACACTTTTTCCAATCTTAAATATCATAAGGCTTTATATCAAGATTTTGACATCCACCATTCCCCCTCTCCAAATTCTTAGCACTCCTTTTTAACCAAAAAAAAATGCTAATAAAAGAGAGCCAGATTGTATGCTTACTGAAATTAGGTTTTCATTTATGTTAATTATGGTGAGTTTTAGGTTGTGAATATACATATACTTTCAATAAAGGAGTATCTGAGATCAAAACAAAGAATCAAGAAGATCATGTAGATTATAATAAGATAATGACATTAAATTTCTTGTCCTTTTGATATTAGGGATTTTAATTTTCCCACTTCCTATTGTTAATACACTGATAAATTTAGCAATTAGTCACTCTCTATCTACAAGCCCTTTAACCACTTAGAACTTGCCCTGTTGCGGCGTTGCCCATACACAATAAAAATGAATTGTGAATATTGTAATATGATTTTGCAGTGTCAAAGCAACTATTGAGAGGTACAAGAAAGCAAGTTCAGATTCTTCCAGTGGTGGATCTACTTCTGAAGCTAATGCACAGGTATAAAGAGATCATTTCCTATTCCTTCCCTTAAGATAGGTTGAGTCCATATATCAACTTCACTAATTATCTAGCAATATTCAGCTGTATGGGTTTGCAACTATTTAAATACTAGATTAAATTACAGTTACCTTCCTTGAAGTTTTAAAAATATACACTTACATGAAAATGTAAAAAATTTTAAAAAAATTTCAAAAAATTTCAAAAAATAATATATGATACAAAAAATAATTAATTAATTTCAAAAAATAAAAAAATCGAGACAAAAAACAATAAAATAAGAAATCGACACATCTACAACTACTCTACAGCCCCAAAAGGAAGTATTCACCAATTTATTCTAAATAGTAACTATATATCATCTATAGCTCTTTACAAAAGGAGTTAGGCGCATATCCGAGTGTTATTTGAAGTATCATACCATATACATAATACAAACACATCTTCTAATCGCCGGAAAAAAAATATTTTATATTTCCTTCAATTAATAAGATCAATTCAAAAAATTTCAAATAGCACTTCAACACTTTAGATTTTGTCATGTCAGTGTATCTTATATTTGTTCGTGTCTAGTGTACTATCTTGTCAGTGTCTGTGATTGTTGCTCTTAAACATAAACTAATACTTTTAGCTATGATTGCATAATTTCAGTATTATCAGCAGGAAGCCGCCAAACTGCGTCAGCAAATTGGTAACCTGCGTAATGCCAACAGGTAATTTGAAATTTTCTCTGATTCTTTGAACCAGTTCTTTGTAATTCTGAAAAATTGATGAATTGTAGGCAAATGATGGGTGAGACTATAGCCAATATGCCTACCAAGGATCTCAAAGCCTTGGAGACTAAGTTAGAGAAAGGAATTAGCAGAATTCGTTCCAAAAAGGTATGTCTTGTAAACAAAATGCTTGCTTTCTATTAATTTTTTAAGGGACATGCATATGATTTTATCTGTTAGCTGATAAATATTGTTTTCTTTTTCTGACTTTTCCCTTCTTCCCTTGTGCCACTTCCCAAACTTCACACCAGAATGAGCTGCTATTTGCAGAGATTGACTACATGCAGAAGAGGGTAAAGAATTTTCCTTTTATTCATCTGTCTGTTGTTGTCAGATTTTTGCTTGTTTTTGTCTTCATCAGCATACTTGAACTTGTTTGGTTCTGAGTCATTCTCACTGGTTTCAAAAGATGAATAGTATGAGCCTTTGAGCAAGTGGTACTAGAATCACAACTAAAATTTGTAAATTTAAATATTAGTTGGAGCCAAATAAACGAAAAGGATGAATATTTTAACATGTCATTGTGTTGCAGGTACCTACACATTCCCATTTGAGTGAGTTGCACAGTAAACTGGTTAATTGTAGGCCTAAATATGTATATTTTGGGTCAGCCTTGGGCTTGGATAGAAAATTTGAGTTCGAGCAAGTCTCCGATCTAAATTGTGCTTTTTTTTTTTTTAATGCTCGATTAGAATTTAGCCAAGTTCAAAACGTGATCAAGTTTACCTAAACTAATTGACAAACATACATGAATTAAGAAAAGAAAATCAAAGATAATTTTTTTTTTATTTTCTAGACACTCAAACCATTTTATTTCAATTAAAAATTTTCGCTTCAAGAACATATTTCTATATATTCACAGCATACCATAAATTAATATATTTTGCATATTCAATTATTTTCAACATTGTAGTAGCAGATCTAGAGAGATGGAATGAATTAGTGATGATTGGGAGAAAATGGTCTTTCCCACATGATCATATATCATGTCATATGAGATACCCAAATCACAGAAAAAAAAAAAAGTTATGCAGAGGCAGAAAATAGATTGTAAAGGTTGATGACCAGGGGAGAATGGGGCTCTGTTTTGGTCAAAACTCTAAAATAGAAAAGTACTTGATAGTAGTCAATTTATTAAAAAATAGCAAAAAGGGGGGCCGGGGGGGGGGGGGGGTAACTGCCCAAATTAATAATAGAAAACACAAAAA
>JASKGM010033170.1:0-24952 GCA_034509205.1 Ceratonia siliqua
GGTGCACCTAGTATAAGTGATTGTCCATGGACCATACTTTGACATAGTGTTATCCGTGAGATTACTCCGGATCTATACTTCAGTGATTTGAATGCCGTCTTTGACAAGCAAATTGATCAGTGCTGTGTATGACATATGTAAGTGTGAGAGTTTCTCTTGAAGAAGTTTTGGATTCATCCTTCCGAACTTGCTTTTATTCTGTTTGAGCATATCTCTTTTTCCATGAATATTCCGCCATGTTAAGGTCTAACTTACTGGTTGATCAAAATTTCAATTTTTGTTATGGACAAAAATTTGATATTGACGTGATCTCAATTTGTTTACTTGGTATTCGATATTTATATACTTTCATGCACACCTATTGACAGTAAATCTACCTAAGTATCTGTTATCATTATTTTCAAGCTTGTATACCCTCAGGTAGAGGTTTCCATCTCATTGAGTCTGTGACTCACCCCTCCCTTATTTCCTTTTCCTCCAGAAATTACAGGGTGCCTGGAAGGCAAATGGAGCAACAGTCGAGATCTTGGACAGTTGGCCTAGGGTGTACGTGGTATTGCATTGGGAAAAGGGTCCTGCATACTATCTTGTCTTGTGTCATTGTGTATGTGCGTGCATATATGAAGGCTTGTAGGATATCATCTTGTTAGTGGTTTTCTACGCCGGTCACATGCCCAGGATTGGGGCGTGACAGAATTTGACATACATGACTGATTTGTCTCTAAATTGAAACCATATTAATGGTTGCATACCATGGGAACTATTGAATTTGGGATATTTGGTATCTTAGACCTTCTTACAAATTCCGTCACTGGTTCAATTTCTCCAAGAATTGAGAATTTGAAGTATTTGGTACGGTTGGATCTTAATGGGAACATGTTGGTTGGTCCAATACCTCAAGAAATAGGGAATTTAAAGAATTTTGCCAACATATACCTTGGTGGTAACAGAATCATTGGAGAAATACCATCAACTTTAGGCAATTTGCCAATGCACTGTCACTTGGATTTGAGTTACAATACTCTCAGTGGCAACATACCTAGAGAGCTTGGTATGTTATAATACATTAACCTGTCATACAATTCTCTTAGTGGTTGTGTGAACAAGTGAAATTTATTACTATTTTCCTCATGACATACTAATTGGTATTAAGGAAGTTGATCCACAGAACAAATTTTCTTGTTCTTTTCTACCTCTGCTGCCCCCAGTGAAAAAGAGAATGCTTCACCTACAGATTATTCTTCCTATCACAATTTTTCTTGGCATCCTTTTTATTGCAGCTTTGTGCTTTTGTTGATACTTAAAGATGAAAACAAAAACCAAGAGAAGAGTGAGAAATGATGGAAACTTGTTCTCAATATGGAATTATGATAGTAAAATTGCTTATAAATATATCATTGAAGCAACAAAAGACTTTGATATCAAGTATTGCATTGGAACTAGTGCTTATGGAAGTGTATATAGGGCACAACTTCTTAGTGGTCGAATTGTTGCTTTAAAAAAGCTTCATAGAATAGAATCTCAAAACCCATCTTTTGCCAAGAGTTTTTGCAATGAGGTCAAGCTGTTGAGTGCAATTCGATATTGTCAAACTTCATGGTTTTTATTTGCACTATCAGTGCATGTTTCAGGAGTTGCTCTCTTCTTTGTGAAACTTGTACTCAAGCGTAATGCTAAAGATGTCTTAGACTGACGTCTCCATTTTCTTAGGCAAAAAGATGCACAAGATGTGGCTCTTTTAGTAAAAATAACATTAGCATGCCTGCATCACATGCCAAAATCCCGACAATCAAGGGAGCGTGTGATGCAAGAACTTTCAGTTTTTAAGTAGCCTTTGCTGGTTCCATTTATTGTTATTTCACTCCAATAGCTAATGGATCAAGATATATATGTTTTAGACAAAAATTAGGAGAAGTTCACTTAATCTTGTTTATTTTGAAGTATTATTTGTTTGAATAAAACCTCATTTAGTGTGTATATATTAGATATTTAGTTTTTTCAGTTTCTTTGAGAAAATTAGCATTATCCTAATTAGGGATAAGAAAAATATTTCAAACACACTAAATAGCCTATGCTTGATGGTGCTATTAGACTTCTAAGAAATATACACCGTAGAAGTATATATAAGCAAGTAAAACTGGCTAATACACAGTACCAAACAAGAACGAAAAAATAATCGTTGGATCACTCATATCAATAATTTTAGAATTGATAGACTATATGATTCTTACAATTCTTTTATAAAGTCTGGTCTTGTTTTCTCAATTATATATTTGGTTATTTTAATAAGTAATTGGAAGTAGGCACATTCTAAATCATGTGCAAATTGGAGAAGTAATTTAAATAATGAAATGACGGAGAGTGAAAGTCTAGAAAAAAAGGAAGTGAGAAAAGTGGGAGAAAAATAAGGAGATAATTTGATCCAAGTTAAGATTAATTGTCTAAAACTATTTTATTTCATTTGATTTCAAATATTAATTCATTTATATGACTTATAATTAACTACAGAACTTCTATTAATCAATCTAAAGAAATTACCTTCATGTAGCTTTGAGAAAGATATGAGGTGATATTGTCAGCTCACCGACCAACAAGATGGGAGATAATATAATTGAAAAAAAAAAACAAAAAACAATTACATATTTTAAACTTTTTCAACCTTTCTTAAAAGTAGAAATTTTTAAAACATATTTTTTTTATATAAAATTACTTTTAGCTTTTTTTAGGGGGGGGGGGGGAAGGTATCTAGATTGTACTCTATTTGAGGGAAAATGCCAAAAAAAAAAGTCACCAGTTTGCACTCTAATTTCTCAATTCACAAATAGTAAGCAAAAATGTTATTGGAACACTTTATTATTTACATTTTTTACACTATTATTTATAATTATTTATTTAATATAAAAATTAATAATAAAGAATATAAAATAATAGATATTCTTTATAATTACATAGTCCTAAGCAATTTAAAGAATTTGGTAAGGTTGGATCTTAGTTGGAACATGTTGATTGGTCTAATACCTCAAGAAATAGGGATATTTAAAGAATTTAACCACCATCTACCTTGGTGGTAACAAACTCATCGGTAAGATTCCATCCACCCTAAGCAATTTGACACACTTGACATATTTGTCTCTAAATTCAAACAAAATTAATGGTTGCATACCTTTGTCTTCTCTAGATCTAATATTTTTAAAAAGTTTATACTTATCAAATAATAAAATATTTGGCAATATACCACCTAAAATTGGAAAACTCTTCTATCTTAGAACTCTAAACCTCTCTCACAAGCAGCTAGATGGAAGCATTCCTCTTCAAGTCCCTAATTATGAAATGATTGACCTTTAGCCATAACTCAATCACGGGAGATATACCTTCTCAGTTAGGTGAATTAAAAACTACATATTATCTTGACCTTCGCTACAATAATCTGAATGGAGCTATACCCAAGAAACTTGGTAACCTAAGGCACATCAATTTGTCTTATAACTCCCTTTTTGAGGTTATCCCATTTTGTTCTTTTACTTGAGATGTTTTTATTGGTAATAAGGGAATAATTGGTCCACAACAGAATCTTTCTTGTTCTAACACTTCAGGCACCAAAGTTAGGCAGTACATTAAGATCATTCTTCCCATTATAAGTATCCTTGTAATTTTACTTATTAGGGCTTTGGTGATGTCTCGATTCATGACCAAGAAAACCAAATTTCTTGGAAGAGGACTTCCAAAAAGTGCAAACTTGTTCTCAATATGGAACTTCAACGGTAATATTGGATATGTAGATATCATTGAAGCAACTGAGGATTTTGATATCAAATACTACATTGGAACAGGAGCTTATGACAATGTCTGTAGAGCACAACTTCCTAGTGGCAAAATTGTTGCATTGAAGAAATTACACAAGGGGGAATCTCAAGACCCAACTTTTGCAAAGAGTTTTCACAATGAGGTCAAGATGTTGATAGAAATTCGACACCGCAACATTGTGAAACTTCATGGCTTTTGTTTACACCACCAGTGCATGTTTCTTGTCTATGAATACATGGAAAGAGGAAGTTTATTTTGCATCATGAGGAATGATGTGGAGGCTAAGGAGTTGAATTGGGGAGAAAGAGTAAGTATCATCAAGGGAATAGCACATGCATTGTATTACATGCATCATGATTGCGTTCCAACAATTATTCATCGAGATGTAACTACAAGTAATGTTTTGTAGAATTCAAAGATGGAAGCTTTTGTATCAAACTTTGGGATAGTAAGAGTTCTTGATACTAATTCCTTCAATCAAACTATGCTAGTTGGTACTTATGGATATATTGCCCCAGAACTTGTATACACATCAACGGTGACTACAAAATGTGATGTGTATAGCTTTGGTCTTTTTGCATTAGAAACAATAATGGGAAGGCATCCTGGAGAGCTAGTTTCGTCTTTATCAAAGGGATGTCCTCAAAACATGATGCTAAAAGAAGTCTTAGACTCATGTTTCCTCTTCCCATCTCACAAAAAGATGTACAAGATGTGATTCTTGTAGTTACACTAGCATTAGCATGTCTATGCCCCACACCAAAGTCACGACCATCAATGTAGCAAGTGTCTCAAGAACTTTTAGTTTCCAAGCCACGTCTGGCTTTGCCCTTTGATGATGTTTCAATCCACCATTTGATGAATCAAGATATACATTTTGTAGCCACTTGATGTTAGCTTAGATATTTGGGGTGGAAGTTTGAGTTTTAGTTTGAAGGTTACACTTTTGTACCAAAAAAGAGATATATGTTGTAGAGAAAGTAAGAATCATAATATTTTGTATGTGTTGTGTAATTTTTGTTAATGTGAATGCTCGTCTCGTGTTTAATAGAATTTTGTTTTTGTTGGCTAAGCAATTTTGAAGGCCTTATGGTCAAATTTATTAGGAATCTATGCTGCTATAATTTATGAAAAAATTATAAGTTGCCTCTATGTTGTTGAGAAATAAAAAAAAAAAAAGAATGCAACATTAAGAGATTTAAAGATTTATTTTATTTACATAACTCAAAAATTTTAAATAATATATTTAACAAACTTTGAATGAGATATAATTGTAGCTTATTATAATACACAAGTTAATCCAAAAGTATATAGTGGGGGAACGAAGATAAAGACACGAGTAGAAAATTAAAGACAAGCATCTCATGGGTTTGTCCAAATCTCTCCTATTTTCAAAACAAAAATCATACAAATAAATAATTTTTTTGAGAGTAAATTAAAATTAAAAATTTAATTTTTGGAGTTTGGGTCATTTTTCTACTATTATCTAAATAATGCTATGTACAAATTGTGTATGTTATTAAGATAATTGCATTTAAATAAATTTGGTCTCATTTAAATATTTTTTTTGTCAAGTACTTATTTTAACAGTTTGTGCACAATTTATTACTCTTGTCTTAAAAATGATGCAATGTTATTAAAACCGACCCAAACCAAAAAAATAGGGAATCGGTCCCATGGCCGGTCCAGGCCACCTTAAAAAATGGGAAATCAAGAAACTGGTATCAAACCCGGTAACTTGGGTTCGACCCATGAAAACCAGGCCGTCCAACGGGTTCATCAAGTTTTGAGGTTTTTTTTGTTGGGTGAAGAATTAAACGAAACAATGTCATTTCAAAGTTTTTTTTTAATAAGGAAAATGACGTCGTATTGCAACAGGCTTAGGTTAAGGATGGCCACTAGCTATTGTAATCAAAGATGGTCTTCCAGTGAGTTTTCCTCTTTGAGTCTTCGACATCGTGAGCTTCTTTGGCTGCTGCTCTCTTACTGGCCACTGTCTCTTTCTTGCTGGCCACTGCCACTTACGGTAAGTTCCTTTGTTTGTTCTTTGTTTTCTTGACATTTTCTATTTGTTGTCTTCTAGCATTAAAATTTATCATACAGACTACAAAGTTAACTTTACCAAGTTTACCCAATGTAAAAGATAAGGAAACTCTTCATGATATGCTAATTAATGATGATAGTTATGTTGGTGGTTTCGGTAATCAATGACGACATCGTTTGGATTTGAATACAACCCTAAAATTTACTCTTATCGTGACTAGGAAATTTGGCAGAGGTTACTCTTCCATTCTTTGAATTAAATGAAAATGTAAGGTCTCTATTTCAGTATTTCTAATGTATGTTAGCATTTAGGAATAAGGAGTTTTATCATTGTGGAGATGAGTAGAGTCTATGACTATTCTCTACATTTCACAGTAGCCTCTATTTTAGTTTGTTTACTTTCTTTTGATTCTTCATGGTTTTGAGGGAATATTGGGTTGCTTAATTTTATATATATTGTGGCTAAGCTTGGCTTAAGAGGACCTAGTATTAGAGAATCATTACACTATATGATTTTGGATTTTGAGCATATTGAATTGCAGGTTTATGTAAAACTGCCTCCCTTAGTGAATTTTTAAAAGATCAAAATTGGCATGGTAAGTAGTAAGGAATTAGAAGGGTGCTTTGTCTAAAGCCAACCATCATGTTTGGTATTACTAAGAAATGGGTATCTGGGAACATGGAAAATATCTTTTCTTTTTGGTTTTGTGCCCTCTTGATTAAGATATGTATGGGCTAATATAAGCATGATAAGTTATGTGAACCATCAATATATCTTGTTCAGTATTCTCATAGTTTTATTTTCTTTGTTCAGGTTAAGGCTTCAACATATAGAATTAAAAATCCAGAACTACTAGTTGGTTGTAGGGGCAAGCCGGATTCTTGCTTTTGTTTCGTACATTTTGTGAACTTAATTGCTTGCCTTTTATAGGTTGTTTTGCATTGATCACTTATAGATTGTTTTGCATTGATTACTTAGAGGTTTGGTGCACAGCCAAAATTAATATAGGAGTTCAAAGCTTGCCCATTTATTATGACTTGCTTAGTGTTATAACATCATAGTTGAAAAATTACAAGACCTATGTAGGGTATTTATCTTCCTCAATTGCCATGCTTGGGTATTTAGTGAATCACAATGTTATGGGCATGACTATTAAAACCAAGGAGCTTTTTTAGTTCTTCAATACCTCATTCTAAAATTAGCAGTACCTTTCATTTGCTTTGATATTGAATTATTGATTATTACATTCACTGTATGTGATTATTATAATACAAATGCATGCTTCAATTTCCCAAATACAAGTTATTTCCTTTTTTTCCTCTAAGGTTTAATCATGAGGGATCCAACGACAAGGAATTATGTTTTATCAGATCAAAGAGGTATATCAATTAAGTAACTTAAGTGTATATAAACTTGTTTAAAAATCTTGGTTGATTCCTTAGGTAAGATGTATCCCACCAATGTTAGCACTAATACGCCAATATTAGCAATGCAATCTACAGCCTCTACAAATGTTTGTGAAAAGATTGATCCTGCATGGGAGCATTTTGCTTTGAACAAAGAAGGAAAAACAAATATACACACTTGTCTATATTGTTGCTCAATATACAAGGGCGGAGGTATAAATAGAATTAAGTACCATCTTACTAGCATACCAAGTCAAATTGCTGCTTGTAAGAAGGTTTCTCATGATATTTGCTATCAAATGGTGGAGGTTTTGAATCAAAAAAACCAAAGTAAGGAGAGGTTAAAGGAACTGAATGTAGCATTTGAAGATGTTAAAAATTAACAAGAAGTTCAAGAAGTTTAACCAAGTAAGCATTGTCCTTCCAAGAATCAAACTCCAGCACAAGATAAAGGAAAAAGAAAAGCAAAGGTTGATATTGGTAGTTACTTTGCTCCAAGAACAACTCCTGGTTCCTAACCAACCCTTAAGAGTGTATTAATAAGTAAAGAAGCGTTAGAAAAAGCTGATATGGTAGTTGGTATGTGGCTTCTGGATGCTTGTATTCCATTCAATGCTATCCAATCACCATACTTTTAGCCAACAATAGATGCCATTGCTGCTATTAGACTAGGATATAAAGGTCTATCTTATCATAATGTGAGGGTTAATATCTTAAGAGGTTGTAAGAAAGAGTGTCAACTACTTGTTGAAAGCTACCGAAATAATTGGGCAAAAAAATGGATGTACAATTATGGTTAATGGTTGGAGTGATCAAAGGTAGAGAACATTGATAAACGTCCTGCTAGAATTACATTTGTAAAATTTTTTGATGCCTCCGATATAGTGAAAGATTTAAAAAACTTGTATAACTTGTTCGCAGAAGTTATTGAGTGGGTGGGACCTGAGAATGTTGTGCATGTAGTGACAGATAATGCAGCCAATTATGTAGCAACTGGAAAGTTGATATGTGAAAGATATGACTATATCTATTGATCACCTTGTGCTGCTTATTGCTTGAATCTCCTTTTGAAGAATATTAGCAACATGTATAATGTAGCAAAACTTGCATCACAGGCTTCAAAAGTGATTATTTTTATTTACAATCATAAATATTTTTGTCTTGGCTTAAGAGAAGACCTGGTTGGATAAAGATTGTGCATCCTAGAGCAACCCAGTTTGCTACTACTTTTACCACTTTGAAAAGCCTGTATGATCATAAGCAACAGTTGCAAGCTCTAGTGATAGATAACCACTAGGCAAGTCATAAATTGAGCAAGAGTACCGCTAGAAAAGCTATTACTAATATAAAATTGCATAATAAATTTTAGAATGACTCCTTCCAAATTTCTTAAGTTGTGGCTTCCATTATTAAGTTGCTAAGAATTGTAGATTTTGATAAGCCTTCTTTGGGTTATATTTATGAAGGCATGCAAAGGGCTAAGAATGCAATCAAAGAGATATTTGGGAACAATAGGAGATTGTTCTTGCCTTTTACACAACTCATTAAGGCTTGATGGGATAAGCACTTGAAGAGTGATCTTCATGTAGCAGCTTACTTTTTAAATTCTGCATTCTTTTATGATGAAAAATGCATTGAGAAGAATAAGGTCCTACAAGGATTTCTTGATTTACTTGATGTAAGAAGCATTTCTAATGATTCATTACAAGCATTTAATGAGATAGACGTGCATCAAGGTCGTGAAGGCAGTTTTAGTCGACCATTTGCTCTCAAGGCAACAAAGACAATGCAACCTGTTTAGCATTAATTTGTTCTTCACAAATTTAAACAATTATAAATGTTTTTAATGTTTAATACTTTAAAAAATATATTATACTGATTATGTTTGCCTGTTTGGTTATATATGTAGATCAATGGTGGAGATTGTTTGGTTATGATGCTCCAAATCTAAGACAAGTAGCAATTCGTATCCTTAATCAAATAACTTTTTCTTTTGGATGTGAGCAAAATTGGAGTTTTTTTGAACGTATCCATACAAAGAAAAGGAATAGACTAGAGCATCAAATACTTAGTGATCATGTGTATGTTACTTATAAATTGCCCTTAAAGAACATATATATAAATAATTAAACAAACTAGAGCTTAAATTTATTATTACTTATATTCTTTATTTACTTACTTATTATAATTGTTTTAGGTTACATTACAAAGCAGTCAAAACTATAAATTATGATCCAATTGACTATGAATGCATTGACACGCTTGATTTTTGGACCATTGAAGTAGAAGAAGCATCAGAGTTTGACAATGACGATGTTGATATTGATAATGCTATCTATGAAGAAAATGTAATTCCAATAAATAGTGATGGTAAGTAACCCGATATCCTTAATCTTTTATAAACACAATTTTTATACATTAGTTAACCCTCATATTTGCCCTTTTAGACCTCTTATATGCTTAACTGATTAGGCTTGACCACATTTTATAAGTTTGGGTTCTAATTAGGCTTAATTGTATTTTTCAACATTATTAGGAATTTTATACTGCTTCTGTATTTTGACCATAACTTGGGTTCTAGACATCTGATAATCATGAATTTTACCTTGAAGGAAAGATGAGAGAAAGTTCTACAACTTTGATGCAGAGCTACAAGCTTAATTGGATGTCTAGCAGGCAATACTAAAACCTGGAAGTCAACATAGAGATGTTGTCGTTGGAACTTGAATAGTATGCATAGATTGGGCCATAAATTGGATTGTAGGTGTCATATAGAGCTAAAACTGATGCCATTGGTCAGATGAGACAAAAAAACTTCAATTCTTATGAAGATCACTTATCCAACAGATGGAGTTCTGATGGTGTTTGTGCCCCTTGAAGTTAGATGATGAGTCCAAAGAGCTGTTAAGAGTAAATTGGGCCTAACTCTCTCATTTTAAGCCCAATTAAGGCAAATTAAGTGTACAATTAAAGTTAAGAGAAAGGGGATTAATTCTAACCTATGGGTAGACTTGGATTATATATTTTAAATATACTTATAAGGTGGGACAACAACAGAAGGTAGGGGTTGATTAGTTACGATTTCATTCTTTCTTTTGCTTAGTTTTTCTCTCTATATTTTCTTTAATTTTCCCTCTTCTTCATGGAGGGCTAGAGCTTTTAATCAATCCTATGGATTGACATCTTGATGTTTTAATCCTGAGATTTTGTTTTGATTGTTTCTGCATTCAAATATTAATTGAATTTCTTCCCTTCATCCTTGTCTAATTTTGACTGAGTTGCTTAATTTGATTAGAATGTTTATATGATAACTGCATATTTATCATATGTTAAAGGAGGATTATAGAGATTAAACAAGACATCAAAGGTGATTGATAAATTGTTTGGCTTGGTTGAATTATGGCTTTTAAGATTAATTCAGGTTTTGATGGATGCTTAATTTGTCTAACCTTCATTGGTCGAATTCTAAAAGCTTATCCAGTAGAGGTTCCATAGATAATCTTAAGGCTTCTTAATATGGTCTAAGACTGAGAATTCAGTTAATTATTGAATGAATCCATAAGAATCAAGGATAGATTAAAAATCAAGATTAGTTGATTTACTAGGATTGGTTGTTTTCCCAATTCAGTTCATCGTTTTAATTGTTTTTGAATAATTAGTTTTGTAAAAAGCCCTTCCCCTCCCCCCACTTGTTACTTTCTTGACTTGATTGCATAATTAGAGTGATCCAAGGCCTCGACCTAGTGTTACCTTATACTGCAAGTAGTTTTAGTGAATCAATTATAAATTAATATAATTTGATAGCCTCGGTAGTTATCAAATTTTGGCGATAATGCCAGGGATTTGTTCTAATTTTGTTTAATATTATTAGGAGTATTATTGACCAATAATCCTTTAATAACCCCTTTATTGCTGTGTTTTAGTGGTTTCCAGGGAAAATAGGTGATTTTGGGTTAAGTTACATAATTTTGTACAGATAAGTGTGCTTAGAATGACCTAAAACTTGGCCAGTTGAAGGAAAATGACCTAACAATCAATAGTCACCACTTTTCCATGAGGTCACCCTTGATTTTTCCAAATTCAGATCACTTTTCCATTTTTTTTTGAATTTTTTTATTTATTTTGCATTTCTGAGTTTCAATTTTTGTGTAGTTTTCATCCTGTGGTGACATTTTAGTATTGTGTAGTCTATTTTGCATGTTTTGTGTCTCTGTGCTTTGTATGTTGCTTGACTTAGTCTTTCACTAGTCATTTACTTGATATTGATCCTAACATTGAGAGGAAATTGCATACACTTAATAGAGCTCATAGGTTTAGTGAAAGAATTACATCTAAATTTGAAGTTGATATTGAAACTGAACTTAAGACCTTAAGTGATATTGCAAGTATGAGGGATAACATGCATGATAGAACCTTGATGCTGAGTTTGAACTTAAATCTGGATTGATACACTTGTTGCTAAAGTTTCATGTGGTCTGTTTAACCATAAAGCCATAAGGGATACATGAGGAGCACATTAAGCTGAGAGCATTTCTTTTTTCCCTTGCGGATATAGCCAGGGATTGGCTATATTCCCTTTCACAAGGTTCAGTAATGTGTTGGAATTACATGAAGAGGTTGTTCTTGGAGAACTTTTTTCCTACATCTAGAACTGCTACTAGTAGAAAAGATACATGTGGTATAAGGCAGATGACAGGAGAGACTTTGCATGGGTATTGGGAACGGTTCAAGAAATTATGCTCAAGTTATCCCTACCACTAGATTAGTGACCGGTTGTTGATTCAGTACTTCTATGAGGGGCTGTTGCCTATGAAAAAGCACATGATTAATGCTGACAATGGAGGTGCATTGGTTGATAAAACTCTAATTGCTGCCAGAAATTTAATTGCTAACATGGCTTCCAATCCCAACAGTTTGGTACTCGGATGATTACTTTTACTAGAAGAGTGAATGAGGTTTATGTCTCTCATGCTAACCAGCAGAGAATGGAACATAGACTTGATGAGTTAGCTTTCTTGGTGAGACAGTTGGCAGTGGGATAATAATTACTTGTGCAAGGGTCAGCAAGTGTGTTTGGCATTTGTTCTTGTTCATCTCATCCCATAGATGCATGCCCTATACTTCAGGATGATGGCTCTATATTTCAAGATCATTCTATAGCTGCAACAGGTGCCTTATAATCTTTTTCATAGGCAACAGCCCCTCATAGACTTTTACACTAAATGATTCATATAATTTTGTTATTTGGAGATTTTGCATTTTTTCATTATAATCTTTAATTATCATTGCAATCTCACCTAATATATTAATTGTAGCACATTGCACCCTAAACTATCATGATTTAGTCAAATTACCTCCTACTTTTTAATTAAGGGTTCAAGTTAATGATTTTGTTAACATTAACTAATTATGGGATTAAAAAAACTTGATAGAAACAAAAATAAATAAATTTATTATGCAAAATGAAAAAAATACACGGTTAGCCAATGAATTTAACTAAATTTAAGACATATTATGCAAAAATAAATTTTACTTATGTCTTAAATATCCTAAAAACAAATGAGCATAAAATTAATAGCTTTATATTTTACTTATGTCTTAAGACATATAAATTTATTATGGAAAATGAAAATATATACATACCTAATTGAATGTTTTAATTTTATCCTCATTTATTTTTAAGATATTTATGTAATTTTACATAATAATTTTTTTTATCAATTTTTTTTAATTATATAACTAGCTAATGTTAATTAAAATAATGAACTTTAACCCTCAATTAAATGGTAAGGGATAATTTAACTAAATTATAGTAATTTAGGGTATAATGTACTATAATTAATAGATTAAGGAGAGATTGCAATAACAAATAAATATTAGGATAGAAAAGTACAAAATCCCCTTATTACTTCATCCTTTTGTTAAGACTTGAAAAATTGTAATTTAGAATTGGTAACTATAGTTTAAAAATATTAAATTCAAATCTATGTGCCTATAAAAATAATGAATTTTTTTTCATTCTGTACTTAAATATAGAAAGTTTACAAAAATAAATAAGCTTTGAATTTAAATGAAAATCATGAAAATGAACATTCCATGTTCATGGACCACACATATAAAGTAATGGGTAAATGATGAATTCTAATAGGGACCACTCAGTAAATGTGAAATAAGTCAGTATGAATTGTAATAGGGACCACTCAATAAATGTGAAATACGTCAGTTTTGTTTTTGGGTTGACTAGCCAAAGGTCACATTTTTTTTCTCTTTTTCCATGTTTAATTAAGACCAATTCATTTGAAGCTGAATTGTTTATTTAAGTTTTACTGGGACGAATAAAAATATTGTGGTTTAAATTTAAGCTTATTTTCATAATTTATATCTAATTTTGAGTTTGAATCAAATACTTAAGCTCAAACTTGGGTTCAATTTATTGTCAAAATTTTTATTTATGCCCTAACTCGATATTAAGACCGATTAAATAGTTGTGGGTACAAAGTTGATAGGAAGGTAATAAATTAGTATAGTAATGGGTTTAAACAAATGTTAAAATTTATTTTCTTACTTATTTTTAAGAATTCTTTTTAGCAAAACAGTTCAAAAAGTTTTTCAAAAAGTTTTTTTTTTTTTATAAAAGAATTTCCAAGCGAAATAAACAGGATGTAAGAGTTATATGCGCTTATATAATTTCTCATTATAGTTTAAGTTTAGTTTTTGAGGAGTGTTGCTTGTACAATCATTATTATTTTAATAGCTATTTTATATTTTATATTTGTTTTAAATTACATATATTATTGTGTATTGCACGGTTAACTAAATAGTGTTATTTATTTTAAAAGAATCACATCATTATTAGCAGCTAGGTCGCATATGAGAACGAACATATTTTGTATATATGTATTGACTTGACTTAACATGGGTTGGCCCAGAAAAAATTTGGGTCTCAAATTTGACGTTTGAACATAATTTATTTTTGAAAGAAATAGGCTTAGGCTTAGGCCAAACTCCACATGAATAAAGTATATTTTTGAAGAAATTTATTTTTAATTTACTCTTTTAGTATGAAAATATATAATCTCATGATTTTTAAGATGTTTTAGTATTTAAATAGTATATTATAAGGTAAAAATAGTTTATACATTATAATTTTTAAATTATATATAATAAAATATTTTAAAAATTTTGAGCATATCAGACTAGTGTGTTTTTAGGTTTTTATTTGGGCTGAGTGTAGGTCTAAATAAAAATGTTTTAAATGAATAAGTAGCCTTATTGAAAAATCCCAAACTTCTGAGTGTGCTGCGGAAGAAAATGAACAAGAGAATATGGGGTTGAGGAGATGAAGGACAACTTATATTGAAACTATCCATTAATGTATTAAACAAAAAAAGAGGACCTTACTTGATACTAGATAGTAGTGGTTTCTGCTACTACTCTTGCAGCTCCTCCTTCTTCTTCATCCAGGAGACTGAAATGCAGACGTTTAGGGGAAGATAAATTGGAGGATTTGGAGGTGCTGACATGTCATCTAATTTGACATAGAGGATAAGAAAATAAAATTATTTGTTAACATGTAAATTTTTATGTCGACGTAATTTTTTATTGTCCACGTCAACAATGACTGTTAAAAAATAGATGAGAAGTTAATTGAGAAATCAAAATTACAACTTTGATAAAATTAAGGAACCATATTATTTATGATAAAATTGAGTAATAATATTCATATACCACTTTTTCTTATACCACTTTTATATATCCTCTCACATATATTATTTTATTATTATCTATCACCTATTATCATAATTACTTTATAATATATCAATGGTTAAAAGTAAATTGTATGAAAAAAAAATTAGTATATGAATATTATTACTCGATAAAATTATGGGGTCTAAAACTATAATTTTAAAAAATTAGGAGGACAAAAAATGCAATTATGCCTAAAATTAAAAATAATAACAATAATAAAAGATAAGACTGTGAAACTTTAGTCATTTGGATGTGAGATATTGAGGGTAACACTTAGAACTTGCTGGAAACGGCAGATTGCTAAATAGATATCTCATAATGGAGCCAAGTTTTGAGAAACTTATATATGTGAAACAAATAAGTCATTGATGACAAAAGAGAAAGAGATATTAACAAGTAAAAGCGATGACCGTGATGTACAATTAAGTTACAAATTCAAATATTAGTTTGGTCAAATTTTTGGAGCCATATTGTGAATAATTTCGTCTTGAACACCACAAATATTTCACATGTTTTTATGCTGGCAGCCAACAACAATTATTTTCAACTTAGAGGTAAGACTAAGAGAGATTATTCTATTTCAAAGTAAGGACAAATAATTATTAATTATGGCAAAAGATATAAATAAAACCTACCCACATCTTCACTGGTTTTGACACAAGGAATGCTATTCTTAGTAAATAATTTTCTCTTGTAAATTTCATTAATTCATTTTACTTATCATATCATATCAAATTTTTTAAATGGCAAAGTCCACAACTATCATATTTTTCTTTCACATGTTTGATTAGTGATTAGTCTCCTAACAACCTAAGAAAGGGAAAAAGCACGTGACAAGTTGACTTGGTGACTTGCCAAGGAAAGCAAAATCCTGTTCATAGCAACCAGAATGATGCTATCAACGTTCAGTGCTAGCTGTGTTTTGAGTAATTGAGTTACTGAGGATAAAAATGGAGGGCATCATTTTGTATAAACATGAAATGGATATTATATTTTGTGGTTTTGTGCATATATATAGAATAGTATTATGCATGTAAAGTTAGTTGTATATGCACTCCTAACTGTTTCGTGGTGGCCACTGAGGCCCTTGGATGATAAAGTGGACTTGTCCACTTCTGTTTGTATACTGTTATACCCCTGGGAACATTCAGTATTTAGGGGAGACTCTGTCCAAATTTCTCCATGAACAAATTTGACCTTTGATTAGTAAGCGGTAATATTTTAT
Organism: Ceratonia siliqua; assembly: GCA_034509205.1. Lineage (NCBI taxonomy): Eukaryota > Viridiplantae > Streptophyta > Magnoliopsida > Fabales > Fabaceae > Ceratonia > Ceratonia siliqua. The sequence continues at coordinate 16,229 of JASKGM010033170.1, forward strand.
TATTAGTGATGGTCATTGTTTGAAGGTGCATCGGTCAGGCTCGTGGAAACTGCTTTATAGTAGTTCTTACGCTGGTCACGTGCCTGAATTGGATCGTGACAAGTTCAAAATGAGAACAGAGAGAGAGAGAGAGTAAGACAGAGAAATTAGGAAACCAACATCTCTTGCTTCGAAGAGAAGCTTATGGACTCGTTTCTCAGTGAAGAATATTAATAAAAATGAATATATGGTTTGATATGTTTGTATTATTTTAAATCTTGCACTATCTATCCTGCATCTTTAAATTTTGGTTCTGATCTATGGGATTATCAAGTTTAATTGCATTGTTTTCTTTCTTTTTTTAATTACATTTTTTCCTGAATTATGAATCAAGTTTAATTTGATTCTTGAAATTTATTTACTTCAATTTCCTCTTTATACCCTGTTTTATAGTAATTTTATTATTGATTGGAATAGTTCTCATATACAAATTATGTAAAATTATGTGTTTAATAAAACATGTCATTTGGGATAACAATTGTATTTATCTTTAAGTTTTTTAATTTGACTAAAAAAATTATAATTCATTATACTTCAATAAGTCAGAAATCATTTCTTCTATCAATTCAATTAACGATTTAAGATTTATAGAAAATGAATAAGAAATTGAAAGACCAAATGAAACGAAAAAAAGATCAAAGGATAAAAACAAATAAAAAATAATTAAAAATCATAATAGCAATTTAATCAAAAATTTATAATTAGAGCTTATCATTAGCTGAATACCAAACATTATTTTTATCAAATTTTAAAAATCCTGAATTAAACCCAACGCAATCAAGTCTATTTGTAACAAAAGCCAAACTTATTTTTTGGACCACAAATGTAACTAAGATAAAAATAAACCTGCACTTTTGAAGAAAATATAAAAAAGGAATAGAGGAAAAGAAGCAACGCACTTCTTAAAACAACTCTAAACCACATAACATTAACAACACTCTTCACCAAACTTACAACTATATAAAGTAGAAAAAAAAATAGAAGACAATCAAGGAAGGTAACACACCCTCTACTCTCAATATTATCTTCTCAAGAACATTCTTCTCTATCAATTAAACTTGATTCATAATTGACCCCTATATATATTTTAAATCTCTCAAATTGTTGTTCCCTTTTCAGCTCCCCCCCTTTCAATTTTCTAAGTTTATCAATAATATAGACCGACGTTAAAAATAAATCATACAAACCACAAGTCAGTATATATATTATTACACAAATCAAAATGTATCACACTGTAACTCTAAAAATAGATTATGACACAAATACCAAATTTTCCTTATTCTATAGCAAGAAATCTACCTCGAAAAAAGCAAAAACAGTGACAGCGACAACAAGGACAGCTGAGGTGGCCTGAATGGATGGCGAAAACAGCAAAGGTGATGGCGACGACGAAAATAGCTAGGGTTCCAAAGGGGTACATTGCGGTGAGGAAAAGGGAAAAAGGAGGAGGGGTTTATATATTTATATATTCTCACAGCCATTCTCACGGACCTTTGTCCATGAAAATGCATAAGTTAAACGATTTGTTTCAAATTCTTGCGGCCATTCTCACGGACTACTTGCTGTGAGAAACATTCTCATTGCCCAGGTCCGTGAGAACCTAAATTTCATATTTCAAAAATTTTGAAATTGAATTGAACCACTAGTTTTAGTTCTCACGGTCATTCTCATGGACGAGGTCCGTGAGAACAAAATTTTAATTTTAAGAATTAACAATTTAACCAGTGCTTTTAGTTTCTCACGAATGTTCTCCCAGATTAAGTTCGTGAGAATTAAAAGATTTAAAAAAATATTAAATGGGATGGCAGCTCACACACTAAATGGTGCATTTCATTTTCTCATGGATTGTGTTCGTGAGAATGATTTTTCCCCTACATAAGGTTTGATTTGTTTTAACACTTGTCCATTAACCTTCGAACCTTAACCAGCATTAAAGAACCACAGTAGACCAGAATATATGTATCAAAGTTGAAGATTGAAAAATTGTTACATTTACACAAATTACATCAAATATAATGTTAATATGTGAAAAATCTACACTAAAATATTTAATCCTCATTATGCTTGTGCTATGGAAGTACTGAATAATAAACAGCTATCTCCTGTGCAAGAAAATAACACATTATAAGTATGCATACAATAAACAAATGACTACCAATAATTAATACATAACCAGCGTTGAAAAAACAATTTGAATTTGGAACCTGTGTCATTTTAATCGCTTTCTAAAACATAATCACTAGGAGGGTTTTCATCGGTTTCCCCATCACTACTATTATAATCCTCTTCTTCTTCATATTCTTCGCCAATTACTTTCATATATATCATCATGAACTTCAGTTACAAAATCCTCATTTACTGGAATGTCTATTTCCTCATAAGTAGGTGCAGCTGTGTCATCTCTCAAATCTCCATGATTCTAATCATCATCAAGAATTAACTTTGGAAAGCGATGATGTATGTCTTGGAATGGCGCATCTGGGGTGTCAATTGTGTGCCTGCCTTGGTTTTAATCACATGTAACCAAACCTGCTAGTTTGGAGCTATCCGAGGATAAGGTGCAAAATAAACTTGCTCCGCTTGTTGAGTGAATATGAAATCGTCATTTCTCTTATATGTAGACCTTGAATTGACCTCTACAAGTCTAAGTTTCATATGACTCCTTGTCCCCCAGTTAGAACGATCAAATCATCTGCATTTAAAGAGTATTAACCATTTAAAAAGTAAATCAGAATATTCCACAATAATAATTTCCTGCAAAATGTCATGATACAATGACTCAGCTTCATCATAACTAGATCCCTTAAGACAAACTCCATTGTTGTTTATTTTTCGACCACGAGATCATGATTCTGCATGGAACTTATATATGTTGATATTCACTTGGTCCAATGTTCACCTTCCTTGTCGGGCCCTAAGCCAAAGATCTGAGAAGGTTGTCATCAATTCCATTTGCATAGTTTGTGACATAAGTATATTTTAAAGGTAGTCACTTTATAAGCATAAATAATATTATGTAACATATCAAAGATTGGTAAATTAACTTACAAAATTTTTGAACCATTGAGAAAATCCATTAGAAATGTATGTATCAACCTCATCGCTTGACAAATCACCATATGTTGAGGATACAATTCTATGTAGATGCTGCAGCAAGAGAAAATTGTTGTTAACACATAAGGATTTATTAGTTTATAAAAATTTGAAAAAATGAACCTATGAAGCTATAACTTACTTCTGATAAGGTTTAACCTTTGGACAATTCAGCAACACATAGTGTTACAGATGATAGTTCCTCATCAGTCAGATAATGTTAACCCATATTTCCATGGAGGTAAGCAAGATAGTTATGAATTGAAAGAGGTACACCGAATGATTTTTCCCCACAATCTTCATTTCAAGGTACTCGTCTAGTTCTTGATTGAATGTGAGACTCGAAGTAGTATGAGCAAAAGGTTGAAGTCTCTTCAAGAATATATGCCTCGTGTATATAACCTTCTACATGAGCTTTATTTTTTACCTTTTGCTTTAACATGTGTAAGAACCTCTCAAAAGAGTACATCCATCTATATACCACATGGCCATTCTCCAATGCTTCTTCAACTGAGTAAATGCGTAAATGTTCCATCGCATCAAAAAGTACAGGGGGAAAATCTTTTCAATTTTGCACAGGATGAGAAGGATGTTCTGTTTCATGACCTGTAAATCATATTTGTGTAAAGTAAGAGAACAAATATATCAAAAAAATTGACTCAACTCAACAATAGGTTGTTCCCAAATTGCATAAGGCAACCCACTAAATGCTATTGGTAGGAGCCGCTCTATAAACACATGACAGTCATGACTTTTCATGTCAAAGTCCAAGAATTAGTATTGACACATCTTCCTAAGTTAGATGCATATTCATCAGGAAGCTTCAAACTCTACACCCACTCATAAACAACTTTTTTTTGGCTCAACAGTTAGTGTGTAAAGTGTCTTCGGTTTCATAACTCTACCATTGCCTAATTATTGCAACTCCAAACTTGGACCCTTACAATACATAGCTAGATCTATCCGTGCCTTCATATTGTCTTTGGTCTTATCTTTGACATCCATAACCGTGTTGAACACATTTCCCAACACATTAGCCTTTGTGTGCATCACATCTATGTTGTGTGGGATTAACAAAGCAAGCCAGTAAGGTAAATTCCAAAAAATGCTACGTTTGGTCTAATTGTGTGTTAAACCATAATCAATAGAAGTCTTCCTCCACTTTCTATTACTCTCGTATGTCTCAATGCCTGTAGATAAAGTTCATTTCCAAAAAAGTACCTGGTTGAAATGCCTCTCTCAGTTTTATTCTTCGAAAAGTTGTTCTTATTTCACCGAAAGGGATGCTCCTAGGCAAGAATTGTCTGTGGCAATCAAAATAATAAATCTTCTGACCATGCTTCAAATAAAATGCCTTTGAACTGCCAATACAAATCGAACAACCCAGCCTACCAAAGGTTTGTCAACCCCGATAGCATTCCATAGGTTGGAAAGTCATTGATAGTCCACAACAAAGCATCTCATATGACAAAGTTCTATTTCAATGAAATGTCATATGTAAGCACTCCTTGCTTTAAGGCAATTGCAGTTCCTTAATTAGAGGCTGTAAGAAGATTTCAATTTTACTTTTAGGATTATGTGGGCCAGGAATAATTACTATTAAGAACATGTATTCCCTTTGCATACACATGTCAGGCGGTAGATTGTAAGGAGTAATGATCCCAAGCCAACAAGAATATGTCTTGGCATTCATTTTCAATGGACTAAAACCATCAACACAAAAATCCAACCTAACATTCCTTGCATCTAAAGCAAAATCCGGGTACACGTGATCAAAATGCGTCCATGTCTCTCCATCTGATAAATGCGAAAACACCCTTGACTCACGTGAGTGTTCCCTAATGCCATCTCATATCACCAGCAGATGAATTAGATGCAAAATGTCTTTACAGTCTAGGAATGATGGGCAAATACCACATCTGTTTGTTCAAAACATCTTTAACCTTCCTTTTACCAACTTGTGACTGTATGAACCATGTTGCACCACAAAATTGACACTGTTTAGCATTTTCTTCATCGCCACCATAATACAACATGCCCCCTTGAGGACAACAGTTAATCTTCTTATACCCACAATCGAGTTTAGACATTATTTTCTTGGTATGGTATAAATTTGTAAGTATCCAATGATCCTTTGGTAGTATCTAACTTATGAGCGTGATAAACTCATCCATACATGCCTCCACTACGTTATAGTTTGACTTGATGCTTAGCAATTTAACAGCCATTGAAAGGATAGAGTATGTCTCACATCCATCCCAAAATGGAGATTGTGCAATAATCAACATATCATAAAATTTGGCTGAATATTTATTAGGATCCTCATTCTCTCTATGGTAGTACTCCTTTCGAAAATATAGCCCAACAGCATCCATAACCATCTGTTCATATGGTTAGAAATATTGGGTCTCAGCCTCTACCGCAATTGGTTGGGATAATGGTGGTAGGCTCTCTCTAAATACACCCAATAATAGTAATTTTTCATAAAACTTTTCTTATACAAAGGTACCCTTACATCATCCGATGTTTGATACTTTCAGTATTTACATTTAGCACATGGGCATTTAAACATCCTTCTAGCTTTAACACAGATATTATGTGTAAAAGTAAATTGAATAAATTCCTCGGCACCCCTACAAAGCTCAGGTGTAACGACACTTTTACTGTTCAGATGCAATTTATTATTCATCCAACGATGATGCTCAGAGATATCCATATTCCTTCAATATTCAATAATAATTAAAAATTAATTACATAACATACGTCCATCAAAATACATCAAATCATATTATTGTCTAAAAAATAATATCAAACATAATTTTATTTATTAAATTAAGTACTAAACATCATAAAATTTAAATTCATCCAAAAGTATTCCAAAAAATATGAAAAAATTCATTCAAACAGTTTACATTTATCATACAACAAAAGCCCCAAATAACTTTGCCAATACATAAACAATATCTAATTTATTAAATTAATATCTAAACACCATAAGATTGAAATTCACACAAAAAAAATCATACAAATATGGAGAAAAATATCCAAATACTCTACATCCATTATACAATAAAAGCCCTAATGAAATTTTAACAATAAAAATCTACATATACTCTGATTTGAACATTTTAATTCAAATTTGAACATAACTATTACACATCATACTAAACCATAAACCAACTCCATACACTATTAATACCGTTTTACCAGCATGATATATTTAAACAATACTAAAAAGCAACCAAAAACTAACCCATAAGTGTTAAATTTAAGAAGAAAATTCAAAGGTAGAAAAAAGACAAAACTTAGGCTAACCTAAGCTCCAAAGCTTTGAATGGAGGAAATAAATGTACTAAACACCACTTCACCTCACTAGAAAATGCCTAAAGGTGACCAGACAATAAAGTTAGACAAAGAAACTCGAGAGAAAATGAGTTTGAAAGAAAGAAAAATATTAGAAACTAAAATGGCAAGTAAAGGTGGATCTGGTGTGATATTTCCAGACATCTCACGGAGATTCTCACGAAAGTGAGCTGTGAGAATTGTTCTCACAGACATTTTTCTTGAGAATTAAGCATGAAACACTGCGTTTCAATTGTTAAAGGGATCTCACGGACACACACATAATTTAAGAAAGTCCTTGAGAAACGAGCATACAATGCTATGTTTCACTTATTAGACGTTACTCATGAAATGTTTGGCCGTGAGAATATGTCTCATGGACTATATTTGTGAGAACGACTATGAGAATTAAGCTTTCCATGAGAATTAAGCTTTCCATGAGAAAGTCATGAGAAATTCTGTGAGAAATTCTCACAGAAATTGTGACCGTGAGAAATTTTGTGTTTTCTTGTATTGAGAGATAATTTTCTAGTCCTTGTATTCAATGAAAATGTGTTTCCTTTCTAGGTGCATACCTTTACACCATCTCAAAACACTCTGCCACAGCACTATAATATTCAAGCCATCATACCTTTAACTATGTCTTCATCACCACCAAATAATGACAATGAAAATGGTTCAAATAATAACAATGATAGTGATTCCATTGCCCCTATTTAGATAATTCACACTTCCGCTGCAAGAGTTCAAGTATCTACTTATAATAATCAGGAATCTATCAGTGGGGCATCTGCCTATGTCTTCAGGCTTGCTCTCAATCAAGTTGCACCATCAGAACCATTACTTAATGACTCTTTAGTAGTAGTCAATCAAGGTGTACCATCAAAACCATTACTTAATGATTCTTTAAAAGTAATCAATCAGCCTATAACATCAAAATCACTACCCACAAAATCCATAATTATCACACATCCTCTACTTGGCTCTCATCTGAGGCTTACTAGAGCCACGGTGGGAACATTCAAGCCAAAACTATTTCATATTGTTAAAGAACCCAACACCACTGTAGAAGCTCTTTTTCTGCCACAATGGAGAAAAGCTATGAATGAGGAGTATCAAGCCTTGAGGAATAACAAGACCTGGAACCTAGTACAATTGCCTACAAATAAAAGGACAATAGCCTGTAAATGGGTCTTCAAGGTGAAAGAAAGTTCAGATAGAATAATTCATAGGTATAAAGCAAGATTGGTGGCTAAAGGATTCCATCAACAAGAGGGGTTTAATTTCAAGGAAACATTTAACCCAGTAGTACTATCAAGATATTGTTAATTGCAATAGTGACTATGGCTAGCACATCCACCAATTGGATGTCAATAATACATTCCTTAATGGGGTGCTTGAAGAAGAGGTTTATATGATACAACCATCAGGTTTTGAAATGTTTAATGGTGGAAGTTCTAGCTTGGTATGTAAATTGAATAAATCATTAAATGAACTCAAACAAGTCCTAAGGGTTTAGTTTGAGAGGTTAGCTCAAGCTCTTACCTTCCATTAAGCAAGATGTGACCAATCATTGTTCGTTATAGTGAATAGTCAAAATACCATCTACATTTTGGTTTATGTAGATGATATTCTGATTATTAGCAGTGAAGAGACAAAAGTAAAGTCACTTATCACAAGCCTAAATCATCAATTTGCATTAAAGGACCTTGGCTTAGTATATTACTTTCTTGGTATTCAAGTGATACCAATAGCTAAAGGGATACACTTATCACAAACCAAATACATCAAGGACTTGTTGAACAAGGCTAAGATGCAGAATGCTAGGTTTATTTCCATACCTATGACTACTAGATTGAAAATGACCTCCTATGGGAGTGAACCTATGGTTGATCCTTAGTTTGATAGATCAATTGCTAGGGCATTGCAGTACATTACAGTAACCTAACCAAAAATAGCATAGTCTGTTGGGAAAATCTATCAATTCATGAGCAAACCTTCAGAAGTTCACTAGAAAGCTATTAAAAGAATATTAATATATCTAGAGGGCACCTTAAATCATGGTCTTCTTCTACAAAAGGCTAAAAACATGGACTTACTAGGTGTTTGGATGGGATTATTTCCCAAATAAGCAGCTTATTTTTAAAAAAATAAGCACTTATTCCTTAAAATACTGTTTGGATACAGATTAAAATATAATTGCTTATTTCAAAAATAATCCAAAAATCTGCTTTTGGAATAATCTACCAT